>CM076398.1:49280053-49332553 GCA_038363315.1 Mugilogobius chulae | reverse complement strand
GGAGCTTTGTGTTTCAGGTAAGAAATACACAGACATCATCGCTTTATGATTGAATGTCATGTCAAACGAACATAATTGTCTTGTTGCAGATTATTTAGGCTGGTGCCTAATCATTTTAAGTCTAGATGCAGAGAGTTATGCAGAGTTTAGTCATTTGTGTCAGTGTTGTTATGCCCTGGGGCCACCACACAACCACCGTGTCAAAAAAAAAAAAAAAAAGTCACGGGGGTTTCTCGGGCGGGCAGGCACACGAGGGCGTCGGGATCGGGCGGGAACGATCATGGATGCTTCGGGATCGGGCGGTAGCGGTCATGAAAATCTAGTCCCGTGCAGGTCTCTACTTGCATGTTAGTGTTGAGAAGTCTTTTAGTAGTTTTAGTTTAGTTTAGTTTATTTTGTTTTGTTTCGAGCAATTTAATACAAAATGAACATAAAATGCATTCCCATACAGTAATTATAACAGTAGGCAAAAAGTTAACAAAAATGTACTGTCTTATTAAACTTATTAAATCCCACCCCCATCAAACTTTGAAAAATATATACATTTTTTCCTGTTTCTTTCAAACTAGGTAACAACAGAAAATAGCCAGTTTAAGGCCATCTGTAGTCACAGAATTAAGCACAGTTAAGTACAGTCAGGCATTCCTTAACAAACAGAATAGACATACCAGGTAAGAACACAAAAACTGCTGTAAGGGCTGATACCAACAATGGTAAAGACACAACAAATACACCTATAGGACACTTAAACAAAATAATGTTACATTTGGGATAGTTTCTCATTGTATTCTGACCAGACCTTTGTATTTATAACAGCTTAAACTTGTGAATACTTTGGCACTGCTTTTGTTCAAGATCCACACCACAGTCACACAAAAACTTCTATGAGTAGTTCGTACACTAGTGAGAAATAACCATAACCTCTCAAATTATAACTTGTCTCTGTGTAAAAATGATTGAATATTAATTGGTTAGAAATTATTACAAGTTTTGTATAGCAGAGTTGCTGTATACAGTTTTACAAGGTCAGGGAATTTTAGAATTTTTGACTGAATGAACAGATTGTTAGTGTGCTCTAAAAAGCCAACTTTGTGAATGATGCGTACTGCTCGTTTTTGCAATATAAATTACGGGTTTGTTAAGCTGTGATAAATGTTTCCCCATACTTCAACACAATAGGTGAAGTACGGAAGAACCAATGAGCAAATAAAATCCGAAGAGCATTGTAATCAAGGCATTGCTCTGCTTTGTTTATAATTGAGAGGCTCTTAGCTATTTTTGTTTTGTGTGAGTGATGTGGGCTTTCCATGATAGTTTGTTGTTCATGATCACTCCTAAAATGTATTTTCAGTAACATTTTCAGTTTGTATACCTTCAATAGTTTTTTTTTTTTTTAGTTTTATTTTATTTAATATGGGACAGTGCACATTAATCAACATGTCAGTCCAACATGTACTGTAAATGTGCCATGTAGTCCCATTTGGCAGGTTGATGTCAATACAAATAAAGGACATATAACAGGCACAACGACACACAGTCCAGACACATGACAAAACAAATATAAAACATGCTTAAAATCACATGACATAACATGTAAGTAGACAAAACAATCACTCCAACAAGACAATAAAAAATGTCAGTCCACATGGTGTTCACGTGTCTGATTCTCTAAAAGCCACTGTTTAACACATTTAAACACAAAATTATATTTCTTTAGAATTTTACAATGAGAATAGGAATTAGATTTGTTGTCCATTGTTTTCACAGTCTGCTTATAGAGTCTTTCTATGGCAGCAGTGTGCTCTTATTTGCCTGGGCCCAACTCGTCAGACAGTAATTTAGGTGAGAGAAAATTGTGGCATTGAGGTATGATTTGCAGGTCTCTATTGTCAAGTTATTTCTAATGTGCTTAAAATTCATTAAATTAAATTTCAATTCATTTTGCATGTTTTTTAAATGTCAGTTTAGAATCCGTTTTAACACCTACAGTAGGTATTTGTATTCCTGTACTACTTTTAAAGCTTGCCCATTTACAATAACTGTTGGATTAATCTCTTTGTTAACATTGAGGTGTAAGCGAGAATTTTTAGCCAATCACAGACTGACACCGTTTCAGCCGCCTGCTGCTTTGTTTTTCCATGTACATAGATTATGGTGTCATCAGCGTATAATTGACATTATGCCTCAGAGCACACATCTGGCAAATCATTAATGAATAAACTAAACATTAAAGGACCCAGAGTTGAGCCTTGAGGCACACCTAAATGATTTGACATTACATCAGAAAATGTATTATCAACTCGAACACATTGTTTCCTATCTGGTAAATATACTCAACAAAAATATAAACGCAACACTTTTGTTTTTGCTCCCATTTTCATGAGATGGACTTGAAGATCTAAAATTCATTCCAGATACACAATATTACCATTTCTCTCAAACATTGTTCACAAATCTGTCTAAATGTGTGATAGTGAGCACTTCTGCTTTGCTGAGATAATCCATCCCACCTCACAGGTGTGCCACATCAAGATGCTGATCTGACATCATGATTAGTGCACAGGTGTACCTTATACTGCCCACAATAAAAGGCCACCCTGAAATGTGCAGTTTTGTCTCACAGCAAAATGCCACAGATGCCACAAGCATTGAGGAGCGTGCAATTGGCATGCTGACAGCAGGAATGTCAACCAGATCTGTTGCTCGTGCATTGAATGTTCATTTCTCCACCATAAGCCGCCTCCAAAGGCGTTTCAGAGAATATGGCAGTACATCCAACCGGCTTCACAACCGCAGACCACGAGTAACCACCCAGCCCAGGACCTCCACATCCAGCAGGTTCACCTCCGAGATCGTCTGAGACCAGCTACTCAGACAGCTGCTGAAACAATTGGTTTGCATAACCAAACAATTTCTGCACAAACTGTCAGAAACCGTCTCAGGGAAGCTCAACTGCATGCTCGTCGTCCTCATCGGGGTCTTAACCTGACTCGACATCGTCACTGTAACAGACTTGAGTGGGCAAATGCTCACATTCGATGACCCCCAATAAAGCAAAAACAAAATGCACATTTCAGGGTGGCCTTTTATTGTGGGCAGTATAAGGTACACCTGTGCACTAATCATGATGTCAGATCAGCATCTTGATGTGGCACACCTGTGAGGTGGGATGGATTATCTCAGCAAAGCAGAAGTGCTCACTATCACACATTTAGACAGATTTGTGAACAATGTTTGAGAGAAATGGTAATATTGTGTATCTGGAATGAATTTTAGATCTTTAAGTCCATCTCATGAAAAATGGGAGCAAAAACAAAAGTGTTGCGTTTATATTTTTGTTAAATATAGGATTGAACCCACTGCAAAACCAATAGTTACTTATAATTCTGAATTGGTTTGGAAATTACCAAATGTCATTAAGTTTTGTAGAATTTTTGAATGCTAGAGTGCTACTTGGATTCCAGTAGAGTAAAAAGGGTAGTCTTTTTGGTGCTCTTCAGTGCAGGGACTCTTTGCAAATGTAAACTTGAGAAAACTGAGGCACTCAAAAAATTAAGAAAGATAAAAGCCTTTATTATAACATGGCAAAAAAGAATAAAATAACGCCAACACGGTAAATTTCCATGACATCATGCACCATCAGATGACTCTGTGCCTGCCCACTTGGGACATGTGATTGGAGTTTAAATCTGCTCTGGGACAGTCATCTCGAGTTTGCCCTGATGAAGGCCGAAGGGCCGAAACGAGTTGGCGTTATTTTATTTTTTTTTGCCATGTTATAATAAAGGCTTTTATATTTCTTAATTTTTTGAGTGCCTCAGTTTTCTCAAGTTGTCATTAAGTTTTGTTTACATTTAATGATAATTTATTTGCATCCATCAATTTTTTAAATTGATTTAATTCTCTAAGATCATTATAATCTGAGCCATCATAAAAAATGTTAGTGTCGTCGGCAAAGAGATTAAGCTTTAATTATGAGATATGTTAAAGCTGTAAGATTGAACAGCATTGACCCCAACACAGAGCCCTGGGGCACACCACAAGCTATGCCAAGGTATTCAGAAGAATGTCCTTCCATATGAACATACTGAACTTTTCCTGTTAGATAATTGTTAATCCAGTTCCCACAACTCTGTTACCGTATTTTTCAAGTTTATTTGGTCAAATTGAATGATTAATTGTGTCGAAATCTTTTTTAAGATCGATGAAGATGCATGTTTTTTTTGTCTAATGCATTGGTAATTTGTTCTACTGCTTCAATTATGGCCAAAGAAGTAGTTCTCTTTGCTCTAAAACCAAACTGACTTTTATTTATTATATGATGTTTTTCAACAAACTTTTCAAACCGAGTTGAATATTTTTTTCTAGAATTTTAGAAAACTGAGGTAACATTGATATTGGTCTGTAGTTTGTGAGACTATGTTTGTTTCCATTTTTGAATAGTGGGATTACTTTTGCAATTTTCATTCAATTTGGAAAGCAGCCAGTCTGAAAAGAGAGATTACAAATGTAGGTTAAAGGTTTGATAATATTATCTTTTAACTTTAACTTTTTTGACTAATGCCATTTCAATATCATAACAACCTGTAGAATATTGACTTTTGCATAAGAACTGTCTGTTCAACTTCTTGCTCATTAATTGGTAGAAGGAACAATGTTTTTAGGGTTTCTTGATATTGTAGTACAGTACTACTACTAGTACTACATTGGATTTAGTTTTGATCTGGAATGGAGCTCAACAGTGACCGCCCACTTCCTGGTTCCAAATCTCGGACCCCATGTTAAATTGCCATAGGGAATTTGATAAAAAATCATATTAAAAGTTTGGAAACGTCCTTGGGGCTAAGCAGCTATGTGGTGAGTCACGAGCATAAGACCTACATTTTTGTTTAAAAGCCGTTTTTTCAGCTTTGTAAACTACGAAGTTATTACGACATTTGCTGAATTTTAAGTTATAGTTGTGCTTTTTAGACTGAAAACAACCGCGCTGTGGATCTGAGTTAGCACATAGCTGGATAGCCCGCGGTATTTCTTTAAACTCTTAAAATTTGAATTTTTCGAAAAGCCTATGGCACTATAACATGGGGTATAACTCTTCCGGAACCAGGGCGGGCTTCCACTGTTGAGCTCCATAGCAGTGGACTACGGAAGTCCAGAGCTGCCAGTGTGGAGTAAACATTTTTTTCAGCTTTTCTCGTTATAACAACTTTTTATTTACGTTCAAACAACTTTTTTTTACGTTCAAACGAGAATATAATGTCGTTATAACGACTTTTTATTTACGTTAAAACAAAAATATTTTCTCGTTCGAACGACTTTTTATTTACATTAAAACGACAATATATTCTCGTTAAAACGACTTTTAATGAAAAATAGACAGCCCTTCCCATGATGCTCCAGAGCCCTGTACAACGAACGTCGCTGAACCTAGCCTGGTTGACTAACCCAGGTACGAGGCCAATCACAGACACAGAAGTTACGCTACACAGTTCATTTAAATGTCATGCATGGATATAACAGACTAGAGCACAAATGTACAGACATCACCAAACATTTAATATATCGACCGCTTAGTCTGTTGGTTTAGACAAGTGTCTTTTGTCTGAATCAAAGTGATGTGTAAAGATCAACAGCCAAATGTGTAAAAGTGCATTCAATCATTATTTCTTGACAATTAAACCGTTCATTAATCATCACACAGAATAAACAGGATTCTTTCAGTGTTACTGCTACATATAAAATCTCATGGCTCCTCTTTATAAATACGTGCGCGTGGCTTTGATATAAAATACGCCGTGACTTTCGTATATTTCCTCATTTCTCCGCTGCCCTTTCTCATCTCTCTCTCCCCCGTCTCTTCACAAACGCCTAAATTCTCGATCGTCTCTGATTGGCCAGATCCTCGTCTTTTTAACTTATTCAGAACTTGGTCCGGAGCAGGTTATGAGTTTGCCGTATGTTGCCATGGAGATCTGCCCCTATAGGACGTGATCCACCGCCAGACCAGGTTTAACCCAGAATACCTCGTTAAACCCCAAATCTAGCTTCGTAGTATAGGGCTCATCCAGCTTG
The DNA here is from genome assembly GCA_038363315.1 of Mugilogobius chulae. Lineage (NCBI taxonomy): Eukaryota > Metazoa > Chordata > Actinopteri > Gobiiformes > Gobiidae > Mugilogobius > Mugilogobius chulae. The sequence continues at coordinate 49,326,481 of CM076398.1, read as the reverse complement.
TGGCGCATCATGGGAAGAGCAGTCTGTTTATCATAAAAAAGTCGTTTTAACGAGAAAATATTTTTGTTTTAACGTAAATAAAAAGTCGTAATAACGAGAATATTGTCATTTGAACGTAAATATAAGGTTGTTATAACGAGAAAAACTGAAAAAATGTTTACTCCACACTGGCAGCTCTGGACTTCCGTAGTGGACAACTGTGAGCCAACATTCACAAAAAAAGTGTTTAAACCATTCACTATATTGTTCATGTTATGATTGTCACCAATTATGTCAAAATAATTGGGATACATCGCTTTGTCTGATCTGTGCTTAACTATAATTTAGCATGTCACTAGCTGTTCACTAGCTCTAATTATATCTGTCAAGTTATTTATGTAAATTATATATCCTTGTTCGGCTTTGTTGGTTAAGGTTAAGGTATACTTTATTGTCCCTGTAGGGAAATTTGTCCTCTGCATTTAACCTGGTTTTTAACTTAATAAACAATCTTTATAACTTTTGTTGGTTTTTTTGCAAGCATTTATTATTCCTTTAGTTGACCACAGGCTTCTTGTTTTTTTTTTTCTGTTCTTGCAATATTTTCTAATTCAACAGTATTTATCATAAAGACAGATAAATATTTGTAATGACTGAGCTCCGATCTTTCAGGGCATTATTAAAGGCAGTGGTGGTTTCTTCACTTCTTATTCTTCACACATTACCTTGTTATCTTTCTTGATTTTTTTAAATTACAGTTGTAGATTGAGAAGACATTTAAGTGATCAGTGATATCACATATTAACAGTCCATTAGTTGTGGGATGTGTAGTAAAGATGTGTAAATCACACATTACAGTATTATCACATTAATTCTAATTGTTATAATACTGTGAAGAAGCAGAATTGCAGAAATTTTATTCATTCATTTATACATCTTCTAATGCTTAATCCCGTTAGAGGTCGCAAGTGACTGGAGCCTATCCCAGTAACTTTGGGCCTTAGGCGGGGGAACACTCTGGACAGTGGCCAACTCGTCGCAGAGTTAGACAAGACAACCATTCACTCTCTCATTCACTCACTAAGGGAAATTTACAGTGATGCCCAATTAACCTAAACATGCATGTCTTTGGAGGTGGGAGGAAACCGGAGAAAACCCACGGTCACACAGGGAGAACATGCAAACTCCACCCAGAGAGATTGTGAGATGTTGATATGGTCCGACAAGGGCCTTGTTGGGAAGCCAGAGCACTAACCACTTGGCTACCATGCACCCAGAAATGTTCTTTTTCCCTAAAAGATTTTGATAAGTCTTTGCGCAAATCTATCTATATAGAATCATTAGTCATAATTCAAAGGATTTAGATGCATGTATGTTTGTACATATGTGTGTATGTATGTATGTATTGCTTCCTTATTTTTGCTACACTTTCTACTCTTTTATAAACAACCAAATACTCTGTCATTTATGTCAAGCGTTTATTCAAATCCTTGTTTGTGCCGAAAACCGTGCGCAGGTGAAGAACACAACAAAGAGGATAATTGACAATTAAAAAACAATGAATATTCAATCCAACAAGCACCTTAAGGAAAACAGTGTGATTGTCCTCCCTTCACAGCATTATCTTTTTCTGTCTTTTAGGGCGGAAGCACCATTGGGATGAATGATACTTCAAAAGACCACCAAGCGCTGAGAGCAGAAGAGCACCCCGGTGCAACCTCAGCATGTGACCTGCACATAACTGAGCCAAATTATGGATCATTCTGTCCTGCTGAGACAAAACTGCTGGCATTTCAGGCTCAAATTTAAACTCTAAGCACAAGTGCTTGGAAAGCTCAAAAAGTGTTCATAAAGACAATTGTACCCAGCAAGACCCCAGCGAAGTGAACAGAGACGGAGCACTTGAAACATTTGCCTCAGAGAACTATATAATGTACTCAAAAGACTGCAAAATGACTTGTTTAATTACAGTGATTTAAATGTTCACAGCAATTACAGGCTTTTCATTTCAGAATTCAGATGCCTATAGACTATATGTTCTGTAATACAATAAAAATCTTCCAACTAAGTTTATATTTTGTGCCTCTCCTTTTGCTCAATCTACGATGGATGATGGATGATGGATGGTGGTGGATGGTGGGTGGTGGATGGTGGTGGTGGTGGATGGTGGTGGTGGTGGATGGTGGTGGTGGTGGATGGTGGGTGGTGGATGGTGGTGGTGGTGGATGGTGGTGGTGGTGGATGGAGGTGGTGGTGGTGATGATGATGATGATGATGATGATGATGATTGATGATTGATGATGATTGATGATTGATGATTGATGATGATGATTTATTTTATTCAGTCATATGCAGTTTGACAAGGCACTCAAAGAAGCTTCACGTATTCATAAGAGATGGTATTGGTGACTGGATGAATGCACGATGAACAAAGGAACTCAGAACTAAAAAAAAAAAAAACAGTTCACTTTGACTTAAAAGTCAATAATATGCAAAAAGCTGGAGTTGCTGTTTAGTTTACATGTTTAACACAAATATTGCATATTAACCCAGCTGGCTCTGAAAACATGCAGTTTTATCTTGTGATGTCATTAAGTGGTATTAAGGGAAGGAGGTAAATCATTTCAGCATTGAGATTGTATAATTTTGCAACTACAGATAATGTTTTAGCTGCTTGATTTTTCGTTGCTGCAGAAAAGATGTGACACTTTTTGTAACAATCTCAAATGTACAAAAGGAGAAACAGACTTTTCAAAACAAAAAAGACGACAACTCATGTTCAGTTCAGCAGTCCAGTCTTTTGAAATTCAGACCAAAAGGGCAGTTAAAGGTGGGGTAGCTGATTTTTACACTGCAAACACAATTTAGGTTTTAAAACTGACAACTTCCTCTCATAAATCCTTTGACACATGGTTAATATCGACATGTACTCATTTTGGTTGCATTTATAGCTTATAAACTTATTTTTACAAACAACAAAGTGAAACTGGAGAGGACCACCCGAGCTCAGCCAATCAGAACGCAGCATTCAGCCCTGATTAGAACTAAAATTCTTTATTATTCAGTTCAGACAGTACTCAGAAGTCTAATTTTTTCACAATGTGCTGTATTTACTTTATACTTTATAATGGAAAGCACAAAGTTTACTAATGTACAACTAAAAAAGTTAGCTACCCCACCTTTAATGCTAAAATCATGCAATGACATTACAAGATGGCATTAAACATATTAAGAGCAGGATTACTCAAATGTTTGTGAAACACAACTTTGGGTAAGTTTTGATGAGCAAACAGACTTTTTTTTCCAAGATAGAACCTTTAAAGGTCCTGTACCTGATTTTTGCTCCCACCTTGAGCTCAGTCTTGGATCCGCTGCAGTTTATGTATCGGCCTGACATCGGAGTCCATGATGCCATCATCTTTCTGCCGTATTTCTCTGTCTCTTTCCCTCTGACTGTGACCTCTGCCAGGTCACAGTCCAATGGTCGTATGGACTGTGCCTGGCAGAGTGTATCCTTGACTACCTTACAAACAGGTTCCGTTTGTGAGAGCCCGAGACTGACCTCCTGACCTGCAGTGTGGGGCACCGCAGGGCACCGTTTTCACTCTGCACTGCAGACTTCAGACACAACATGGACATCTGCGTCCTGCAAAAGTTCTCTGATGACTCAGCCATCACTGTACTCATCACGGACGACAACAATGCAGAGTACAGAGGACTAACGCAGGATTTTGTGGACCGGTGTCAGCAGAACCAAAGAGCAAGGAGATGGTAATGGATTTCTGCAGACACCCTACACCTCGTACCTGGGTGTTCATCTGAACAATAAATTGGACTAGACTCACAACACTGGTGCACTGTACAGGAAGGGCCAGAGCAGGCTCTACCTCCTGAGAAGGTCTTTTGGAGTGAGGGGACCACTCCTGAGGACCTTTTATGACTCTGTGGTGGCATCAGCCATCCTGTACGATGTGATCTGGAGAAAGAGAAAGAAGCTGGACAAGCTGTTCCGTAGACTCAGTGGGGAGGTTAGATTCACTTCCATGCTGGATCAAAAGTCTCACCCCCTACAGGACGCCCTGTCTGCTCTGGAGAGTAGCTTTAGCGACAGACTGATTCACCCTTGGTGTGTGAAGGAAAGATTCCGCAGGTCCTTTCTTCCTGCTGCTGTTAGACTGTACAATGAACACTGTTAACTCTGGACATCATCAAATTTTATCTTGTGCAATACTGTGTTACCATGGAACATCTCCGGTACAACTCGCTGATGTCTCTTTATCTGATATTATTTGTCAACCTCTATAAATTATTCCTTCTTGAATGCTGCTCTGTACATAAACATAGTCATACCAAAGACATTTTTCCTCATATTTATTTACTAGTTATTTATTCTATCCAACTGCTGCAGTTGTTCATATTCAAAGTCACATATGAACATAATACTAAAATACTGTGTACTGATGCCACTTTATTTTTGTCATAGTCTGCACCAGACTTTTTAGACTATTATAACTCAGTATTTATTTTTTTTAAGTCTATTTTAAAATGATTATCTGTTGATTGCGTGTTTCCACTGCTGTTTTTGATGCACACAAGACTTCCCATCCCATGCACAAATAAGTATGATCGTCACACTAATTCTGAGCTTGTTTTTTTTTTTTTTTTTACGTTTTAGTGGCGTGTCGTATGCTCAACATAACAAGCTGACAACAATAAGAGGCAAACTAAGCGGAGTTGGTGACCAACATTATTAGATTTAGTTAGGATATTCCTGAATAGATACATTAATCACATCATTGCTAGTGAGACTTGGATTTTAAGGTATTTTATTGTTTAAAATCGAGGATAGTCTCTTTTGCTGCTCATTTGTCTGCGCTGTCACCAACAAAGCCCCATCACTTCACCTGAAGCATCATAAAACCCAAGTAAATTGCCTTCATACTGATATGATGAAAGGGCCTTAAAATGTACAGCTGAAGTGCACACTTCTGTAAGCGCAGGCTGATTAGCTGTATCTCCGTCGCCTCACAGCAAATACGCCTACTTTGTTTTTTCTAATCAACCAAAGACATGCATGATGCAATAATTCTAGTCAGTCTGACTAGTGTTGTTAGGTTATTCAAATCTCAAACTCAATTTCAATACTGATAGGCAAATGCTTGATGATAATATAACAGTCCTCTTGTGTATGAATGATGTCAGCATACATAAAAGGATTTCACAATAAAACAAGGGATTTAAACTAGTGTACGTTTTTTACATCCCAAAAGCAGAATTACTGTAATATGTATTGTGGCTGCACATTTAATCACAATCAAATCAAGATCACAATATTATTGAACACAAATCAGAAAAGCTGCAGTAACTGAAAAAGATGAATTGTATTTTAAAAAAACAAAATTTCCTGTCTTATTCTGACTAAAGCATCTAAGTCTGAAGGTCAATCTGTAAAAACACGGTTTGAAATATTTGTGATTTCTCTTGGCAATACTTTTGAGCAAGTTTAAAACCAACACAGTCTCACTAGATGGCGTACTTTTATCACGACACAAAAACAGCGTATTTTGACCACGAGTTCACAGCTATTTTTAGTACTTATGTTACGCCGTGCATTTAGCACGATATGAAAAAGCGTAAAAATGACACGAGATTTGACAGCGTCAAAATAGGACGAGTTTTGGTTGCAGCCACGTGGGGACGTTTTCTTCAGTGAAACGGGTACGTTCAGGCATAAAGTTTCTAAAATGGGCAAGTTTAGGTCTGGGGCTTGAGGCAGGTTAAGATTAGAATCAGGATTTCATTAATATTCATAAATAATATATAATATAATATTTGTTTTGTGTTGTTGTATTTTTGTTTGTCTGCTTTGTCATGTTCAGAAGAGCGAGTGGCAGAACTGTTGTACACATCTTGATTATACAATTACCTATTTTTTCCAAAAGCAATAATCATGAAATTTTAAACAGAATCCTGTTTTTTTTAAATAATAACTGAGAGAGAAAAAAACAAATTTCCAAAAATATATTAATGTCAGCTTTAACAAAGGACAACATTTTTTTGTTCTTTTCAAATAAATATCACTATTTCATTTTTACACTAGTTTTAGAATCCAATTAGTATCTTTTTGTTTTGTTTTTTGCTCCAAACAAAGCCAAGAACAAATCTGTAACTTAAAGGGGTTTGCAGCGAGATAATGCATATCAACAGGACACTTTATTGGCTGCAGACTTCCCTCAGTGGTGGGTCTGATTCTGTGAGTTTAATGTTCATGTACTCTGCTTGTGATTAGGCCCATCAAAGCAGAGACGCGCTACATGAAAGTGCTCTGGGTAACGCGCGCGTTAAAACGGTCCAGGTGATTGCTGCACTTACTGAAGCCACTGCCCGCTGTGCGCCTGGAGCCGAGTGCGCCTCCAGTCAAAGTCAAGAGCAATGTCAGAAGAAGTCTCCTGAATCGAGCACATCACACAGAGCGGCTTTAATGTTTACTAAGTGTCAGGAAATAAAGATCATTGCTCAGGAAATACATTTTTACAGTCTTGCAAACTGTCAGTTTGCTCTCTTAGTAACAGGCTTTCATGTGGAATCAACACAATTGCCCAATTTACTCCTAAAAAAGTTTGATTTTATTGTTTTTATTCTATATTTTACCCACTTCATCCATGGGCTTTTGTAACTTAAATGGGAAACTTTTGTATCCAATATGTCAACAAAATTATTCAAAAAGTTTAAACCTGGCTCTGTCCATGTTTGTGATTTTGCAGACCCGGTAAAAAGCAATTTTGGCCATTTTTTCACATAAAATGATCTGGTCTGGAATTTGGTGAGCAGTTCTTGCCTGAGGCCTGTGTATTTTTGGATAACTTCAGCTGAAGTCAGTGTGACCTCAAATAACAAAAAATTTAACCTGAGCAGTGCCTTGGTAATCATAATTTTGTGGTTTGCAATTCAAAATCAATTTGTTTGCAAAATATGTTCTTTTAGCACAGGAGTAAATATTTCTAATGTAAGGTAGAGATTTCCCTGTTCACCTGCAGTATCCAGCATTACTACACTTGAACTACAACATCTTAAATCATGGGAAGCTCATGGGATGTGGTTTATGCTCAGCTTGAGTGTATTTTTTAAAGAAACTTGCTGCTTTGCTTCTTTAGCTGCTTCATTTGTGCTCCCAAAAGCCTTATCTGCTTATAGCCAGAGGGCGGCTTTTAGCAAAGATTTTGTACAAGCCCAACACCAATCTGTCTTTTACCTTAAATAACCCCAAGTCTCTAAGGACAGCTTTGATGGCACTTTCTCAAAATAGATTTTAGTCATTGAACAGATAAATTGAATTTATTTCGAGATGACAATCTTGAGCAACATACAGAAATATTTACCGCAGCAGGTGTGTGATAGCTGACAGCCACTATTCCTCTTCATCTTTTCATTTCTTCCCTATAATTGTAGTGTTATCAAGTCTCTTAGGCATAATTGTAATTTATACAAGAAATTACAAGATTAATAAACTGTGTTTTGGTTGTATGAAGCCTTCCGCAGTTTCAGTATTTGTTTTCAGTATTCTGGTTCTCTTCTGAGTTAATTTAAAACATGTTATTATAACCTGCTTTTGTCCTGAGGTTAGATCTGGTGCTATTAATAATAAATCAGGAGCTACTTGTTGTAATAGGTTACACACTATTGCATGTGAGCTCATATCTTAACAATGTTTCATATTAGTTTGTTTCCCTTTTGGATGTTTGTTTTTAATAATGTCCTGCCAGTGCAGCTCTGCTTGGGGTAATCAAAACTCCAGAACATGCACACAATTTATTGAGACATAATTACCTCTATTTCTTTTCATGCTGGTAGCCGGTTTGGCAAAAAAAAAAAAAAAAAATTAACTTGTTTTGTTTTGTTTTTTTGAATAGAAAACAGAGCTTGCGAGATCCTAAAATGATGATATTTACAAAGGTGGGTATACTCGCTCAAGGGAGTAATGTGCTTTTGAGAGTCTAGCAGCTTTCTTTTACTACATGAGTCATTTTTGATTGAACAGTATTTAGAGCAAAAGCTTTGATTTCTTTTGTTCTGGAACAATTTAAATAACAATATTACATCCAGTTACTCCTTCCTTCAGTAAATTCTTGAGCCACTGCTTTTTAATATTATAGAAGCAATATTATTTTGAAATAAGTTTACACTGCAACTACAACACCCATTCATTAATATTTCTTGTAAGTGAATTGCTATGGAAATGTACAGCTATCTCTCGATGCACATTCACATTTGACTTATGAATAACAAGAAAGATGCCCCTCAGTCAACTATAAGATGACTATTTTATTAAGGGTGTGCTAAAGATTTTGCCCCTATGGATTTTTACAGTAAATTTGTATTCACAAACAGAAAGCCATGGGACTGTGTGGTGAACACAAGCCTACATGGAGATTCACAACTTTAGCCTTTTGAATGCTCTCCCAGGAGAGAAAAGCTTTTATCACGCTGCACCAAGATGTTTCTTACAAAAGTGTGAACAGCTCTGATGAATCACCAAAGCCACATGTGAAGGTGAAAAAAAAGCTTGGGATCTAAAGAAATTACCCGCTTAGCACCGCAGTATAAGGGGCGAAGAGTTAGCTCTAAATATAAAACGTAAAAAACATTCATAACGTCTATGCAAGCATTAGGGTCAGTAGATTTAAAAGAATTTGCCAGAGAGATCAAACTGTATTTTCATTCTCAATACAGAACATGTTGTTAAGAGTAGAGCCTCACCACATAGACAACTCATCAAGGATTCACTGATCCAGATTTTCAGTTTTGATACAGTGACCTTTAAAGTCACCAAGGGTTGCCTCTCGGAACTGGTTTGGCGACTTTTGACAACAGGCGGCTCACGTGTGTTTGGTGTGAGTGAGTGAGTCTGTCTGGGGTCAGAGGAGCGAGCAGGAGGTCAGGGAGGTGGGGTCTGCCTTACCAGTTGTGTCACATACAGTATGTTTGATGGACCATATGAACCAGTGATTCAATGCACTGGAAATGGTTAGGGGAAAATGAAAATGACGCTAGAAATAATGTTGTTTTTCAATTTTCAAAAGTCAATTAACTTGTTAGAAAATGTATTTTATAGTGCAGCGTACAAGTTGTAAAGAATTGTGCAACTTTGCAACTTTATTTGAGTGAAATGTCAAACATCGTGAAACTCACAGGATGGGACTCCTATTCAATCCTAGGCAGAAAATGAAAGGAATATACTTCTACAATTATCTATAGAGGGATTATCGATTTCCGCTCTACTGCACATGCTTGATGTTTTTGAATGAAACAACAAAACCAGACGAAAACAGCTGTTTTGATCCGGGATGAACCGGTCTGACAGATGTCTGGCTCCTGAGGCTTGAGACAATGTTTTTCTCGCCATTTTTTCAATCACCTGAATGTAACATTTTGTGAGTCTTGGGGTCGAATCTTATTCACAAATGTTGATTTAGCAGCATATTTTTTGTTTTCACACAGTGATAAACTCTTGTAGTTAGCCGACAATACTACCGTTTCCACTGTTGTGCGGCAGCGGCTCTTTCTGCAGGTCAGGTGCGTTGCCTGTGTTGATAAACGAAAAATCCCTCTATAAACATACAATGTCAGAAGATACGAACCCACCAACACTGAAATCAAAAACCTACATGCTGTCTTCTTCAAATATTTCCACCTGTTATCTCTTCAAAGTAGCTAGAAAGAGCCACATAAGTCGCTATATGACTCTTTGAGATTCAGATTTCCACTTGAACAAGTGTTTCTAAAGCTGTTAATGGACAAAAAAAAAAGCCATGGATGTGAAAACCATTGATGTGCTAAAAGGCTTTTGTGCGAGTCAGTGATGAGTTAGAAAGATTTAAATATAGACTTCATCTTCCTGCAGTTTGAAAGTTTATCAAAATTGATTCTGCATTTGTCTCCGAAGTTGATTTTCTAAACAAAAACGGCTATTTTCAGTTTCAGTTACATGACAGGTTTAGACTTGAGAAAACTGAGGCACTCACAGATTATAAAAGATAAAAGCCTTTATTACAACATGGCAAAAAAGGATAAAATAATGCCAACGCGCTTCGGCCGTTCATCAGGGCCCTGATGAAGGCCGAATGCCATGTTGTTATAAAGGCTTTTATGTTTCTTAATTTTTGAGTGCCTCAATTTTCTCAAGTCTAAATTAGCAAAGAGTCTCTACACTGAAGAGCACCAAAAAGACCAAAAAGTAGCACTCTAGCTTTCAAAAATTCTACATGACAGGTTTGTTTATAACACCATTCTATGCATGTATGTACTAATAAGCCGAGATGTGTTGTACCTGCCATAAACTGCCATAATCCTATACAAAAATGAAGAGTATCTCAGTAAAAACAACAGACGGTTTTGAGTCATATCTACTGGCACCACATAACAGCATCAAAATGTATTACCACTAATTTTTGAGGACTAACTCCCTCTTCTGTGTTTCAGCAAGAGCTTATGATGGTAAAAAGCCATGTCAGTGGAAGAAGGTGAAGTCCAGCTCCTCCCAGCAGTGCAGCGACAGATCCAGCCTGCTAGAATCTGATTTATCTTCAAAGCAAAAGACTTCAATGGATGGAAAAGATATGCGCACGTTAAAACTGGGAAGCATTGATAGACCCGATTAAACAAGAGCATTTATATATAAATTATGTTAAGCTTTTGTTGATTAAACTGTGACTGACGCTCTGTCTCATGAGTATGGTCATCCAGATATTTAGTTCAAAAGACTGTGTTTAGTATGCAACGCAGAAGCAAATGTTAAGCACGTACTGTGATTGATGCTGCTCCAACTTCCCTGGTTTAAGTCCAAAGTTTAGACCGAATGATTTCTTGTCAGTTCCTGTTGCAGACAAGAAGCACTTGGGTTTCACATTCAAGAATGTTTTAGCTCCAATCTCAACATTATCTGTGCTGGTCATGTGGCTCTTTCACCCTTTCATTAAGTGTGAGGCAGAACACTTTGGCAGTAAGCAGTCATTCATTGTGGGCGGTTTCCTTTTGGGAAGTTTGAATCAATGTGTTTTTCAAGCAGAAAGAGTGGAGAGTCCATTAGTTTGTGGTTATACAACTTTAAGTACAATTCATCCAGGTTCATGAACCAGAAAATCTAGTAATTAAGTGAGTGAACTAAAGTACATTTTAGGTCAATATGACAGATAATTAGAGCTGCGTTTCGTCATCACACCTTTCAGTTCTGTTCTCATCCAAAAAAAACAGGATTAGTACGAAACATTGAAGTCAGAGGATGTGGGCTGCTATTACTATGATGATTAAAATGATGACAGTTGGACTAATTTTACTGAGACACGTTTAAGAAAGACACATAACTTTGAGCCAGAAATTCACTTGAGTGTTTGGATGTGTTTGTTGTACTAAAAGGAATATTAAAATGTGTTTTCTTACTGTGTGAGAACTAAAATAACTGTTTCCAAATTAAACTTGATTTGTGTAAAACAATCATTCATATTTTTCTAGCAGCTGATCTAAACCAAAGTCTCAGTTAGAAAATGATACAGCCTTGAGCCTTGTCATAATCATTTCAAACCCTGTGGACGTACAAGTGTGTGGGCTTTACATAGACTACAGACACGACACATGGCCTGGTGAGGAATCCTGCTGTGAGCTTTGATTGAGCGACATGCTCCTGTACGATGATCCTGCCTCATGTAATGATCGGCCTCACAAAGTGACAGATTGAGTGCTCTGAAAGTAGACACATTATCACTGACATTGACCTGCTCACACTATCACTGGCTGCCATCGGTTTACTATAGGTCACTGTTCATCATCTCCTGCAGGGGTCAAGAGCTGCGTACTTTCATAGTACACAATCAAAATATTTTTAATCTAATACACTAATGCATGTCTGTAGTCTACTCAGAGTACATGCTAGAGCATGAAATAACGTGAAGTCAGTTAAAAATGGAAATGAAATGAGAGAAATATTTGTGGGTTGTTGTCTATTTATGTTTTTGTTTTGATCTAAATCTAAACAGAGACAACACATTAGAAATACATTGAGACACCTCAACACAACAGTAATCATTTATTTAAACAGTTTTTTTTTTATCCTCAAATGTGATCTGAAAAAAAAAAAATGAATATTGAAGCTAAATGTTGTCTGACATGTTGTCTAATCAAACCAGTTTTACTTATTTTCAGTGAATGTATCGCCTGTGTTTATACCTGTGTCCAAATAATTTTTATATCATAATTAATGTATCAATCTTTTTACTAAGCCATTGTTATGAGCTAATTAGCAGAATCGACAATAAAGCTTTACACCTTTCAGAGGATATTAAATTGAAGATCTTTGTCTCCTGAGAAACAAGGCTCCTCCATTTGACAGTCCAGTGTAATGAATGTAAAGTGGAATGGTTGTGTTTTCACTCATCAAAGATGGCCTCCTTTCTACAAGAAAGAGAGCTTTTGTAAAGTATCACAAATGAGACAGGTTCTCAATAGACAAACCACAAAAGAGCTCCTAGGGTCGTCGCTCTAATTGGCTGATTTTTAATGCAGGATACAAGATACATGTGCCCCATAAAATGCATCACAACCCCTCATAACGTGGATGAGAAGGTGAACAAATACTACATGAACAATTGTCAGTGATCAGGACTGAACCAGAAACATTCAGCTAGCATGTAATTTAAGACAACTTTTTCTGGGATTTTTATGAAAAGCAATTATCTACATTTGTAAACAAAGGTAATGTCTGGTGAGGTAGTAGTTTGTTGCTTTTAATATTGTCCCTATGTGTCTTTGCAGCCTCTTGGTTGGAGTTTGCTGTAAGTTATTTTTGTTGTCTGGATGAACTGTGGAACTGTAAATGTTTTTTTATTCATTCATGTTGTTGTTTTTAAATGAATGTTCTGCTTCTGCTTTCCTTTTTTGCATGAGTGCTCATGATTTTCTTATTTTAAGCTAATATTTACATTTAACGCCTGCTCCAAAGATTGTCAAAAAACTCAAAACAAGATAAAATGTTTAACACTTTTGAACTTCTTAGCCCAAAACCCAGAGAACCATGTGTTAAATCTGCGCATTAGTTTTAATACAATGGTAATCACTACAAAAAGAACCTCTGACATTGTTTGCCAAAACTTTAGTCTACGACTTATCATTAGCCACAAGTTAATTAAGTTAGAACCCTCTAACTAGAAGACATTTATCACCGCAAAGAAAACACCATCGCTCACATGACACAAGGAGCAAAACAAGCTCTGATTCTCACTGGAAAGACCGCTGTGCTTGTCTCCACAAACAAACTTCCACACGACTCTCCCAACGACAACTGTGTGATTTACCGCTACTGATCCTTCTGCACCAGCATCAAAGTACTTAAGAGCTTTGACAAACACATAATACGATATTACATCACTTACATCAGCAGTAAAACCACACACCACAAACCTTTCCTCCAGGTAAAACACATCCATATAAACATTTGTGTTGTTGATAATGACATTTGGAGGCAACAAATGACACCTGTTGTTGTGGTGTTTGTATGTTTTATGTTTAAAATGTCACTGGAGTCAAGGGACATGGCATCCTGTTTAACTGTGCACCCAGCAAAATGTCAACGCTGTTTTGTCTGCTAAAAGATCATATTTTATCTTAAATCAACTACTGTGTGTTTTTAGTCTTGTTGAAATATTGTTAAGTCATCAGCATGCTTAGAATTCTATTTTGTTTCATTCACAAAAGCTTGAGTAATCCTTACATTATTGGATGGAAAGTCCTGAGATGTTCATTAAGAGCACAATGCAAACTAAAAATGCAAGCTTTAAAATGTGTGAATGAAAATTAAACTCAACTCCAATTAATCTAATTAAGTTTCAATGACAGTTGAATTAGCCAATCAGGGACAGGCATCGTCTGTCATATAAAAACGAGCATGGCTGCTTATGAGGGAAAAAAAAAAAAAACAGTAGGGGAGACTGAACACAAAGGTCTCAGACTGAACTTTTTTCAGATTTCTGTCGCTGAGCCAAGAAAAACTATTTTAATGTTAGGTGGTGAAGTTTGATTTTGTTCTAAATGACAGATGACCTCCATTTGTTCTTGTGTGTCACGAAATAAGATAATTTGATTGNTCAATTGCAGCCTTAGACTCTGTTGTGGAATTAAGTATCTATGTGAAAAATCAAGATCCTTAGAGAAGTCATCTGAGCTCAAATCAATGGGTTATTTACAATTAAAAGTCCTTAGTCCTGTCCAACAAACAATTGTTAATCATTCCAACTAAACAGAGTGAGTTTAGAGTTTCAAGTGTGAGTGAGTCCAACCTGTCATTGCTTTTTATTCTGATTATCCATCCAGATTTATACATTTGTGGACTCGGGCTGCAGCAAGTTAATAGGTTGATCGACCAATCAATCAATCATCAATTATTTCAATAATTGTCAGAACATTGAGAAACTGACTAACTGGTAATGCACAATGCCTTTCACATGCTGAGAGAAGATGTTTAGGAACCAAACAAAAGGTAATTTCTTCAAAATTATACTAGATATGTATAAAAAACGGGTGGGGGGGTGGGTGGGTTAAAAGTTAATGAATTAGGAAGATATTATCTGATCAGACAATGGCACAAGACCTTTTGTACTAAAAATAAGAAAACACGCTCTTTGGCTGTATCAGATCACTGCAAACAAAGTAATCACGTCATAGATAAGGAAACTCAATGATGATCAACCAAGAGACTAATAAATACATAGGCTAAATCAAAGAGGCAATAGAAATCAGAAAAAGAGGCGCAGATACTTTGAATCGTTCAAGGATCATTCCAACTTGGGACACACTTCACCAACAACCACCAGCCGGCAGTCGCATGGGTTAACCTGACAGATGCCTCAGAAGAACCCTACAAATATCATTTACAGGTGGCGGCTTTTATTCCCAACTATGCCATATGCTCCTTAGTCTAGACTCAATAGAGAGCATTGATTTGAAATAATTGTGCCAAGAAACTTTTGAGGGATTGCCAGCACCACCAAACTAAGAAATGATGATGATGCTGTTTTAGTGGAGGGTATGTCGCAGTTTTCCAACAGTGTGCAACATTATAAAAAAGACTTCCATTGTTCAAAATACCACTATTCTTTACACTTATGCAATCCACAGAAGCAACCTAGGATTAAGGGAAAAGCCAACAGAAGCATGGAATCCAAAATGTCAAACAGATTTAATCTGAAAAGGATAGCAGGCTTACACCATACAACTTGAAACGTGATGATGACCTGCATTTACAAATGTATGAACAGTATGTAGCGCTGGGCGATATTGAAAACAAAAGGAATATATGGATAATGATATTTTGACGATATTCTGTCAGTCCAACATAAATGTGTAAAAATGTGTTTTCAAATGTATTACTTGAGGTTCAAACTAATTATGTCAACGAAATCAAGTAACAGAACAAGCATTTTCTAAATAAAAATGCAGAAGAAAAAGGCCACTACACTTGAAATATGAAGAAAACATACTGTTCATACTGGCAAATAGTAAAGCACATCAAATGTATTCACTCATAATATTTAAGATCAACATTCTCTTAGTGCAGTAATTTTAGCCTGATGCATCAGTTCACTTTGTGGAAACCGTCTGACATTGCATCATGGAGTTCATTCACTTCACTACTTTTTGATTGTTTTGTTGTTCAGGAAGTAATTTGGGCTACAAAGCGAACTAAATTGTTTTTACATCCAATATATTCAACTAGAAACCACCTTTTTTCCACCTGTTACTATAAAATTAAAAATAAGGCACTATCACATAAAAGCAGGATGACAGAAACTAGAGCAACTCAGAGCTGCAGTGGGACTAGACCAGGACTAAACATTGTCTACATTTGGTTTACATCACAGATAAACCACATCCTAAACAAGATTAAAACTAAATGTAAAACTCTTTGGAACTAAACTAGGACTTGAATGTCTTAAAAGTGTATATAGCATGACAGAATCTGGATTAAATGATGCATATTCAGTATTATGCGACTGAATAAGGAGACCTAACATAGGGCACTAAGAACAACAAACACAACCAGGCAATATGGTCAGATCCTGTTTCTATCTTTTTGACATACAAACATTTAAGTTGCTTCCTTAAACAGAGCTTAACAGGAAACGCCAATGTCAAGAAATAGTGGGCAGGGCAGGAATAAGGTTAATACATTTAAATGAACTTGTCTTTTTAAAGGTTTACATCAGGGCTATTCAACTTAATTTTCCAGGAGGGTCAGGTTTTACCAAGAACCATGGCTTTGGGGGGCCTGGAAGTAGTTGCACAATACGTCACCTCTTTGACAAGAAGTAACAAACAAATATTCACAGGACTAGAGTATGATAATAACTAATTTTGCAGTGTATTTTTATTGCTCTACAAAATGTCCAAATCAGCGATAAGCAACATACCCAAAACGGAACATGCAGTATCTTAACATTAAAAGAGATTTAAACCAAAACTAAGTTTTTAGAGCATTAAAATGAAATTCGGACTGAACACTGTAAAAAGTGACAATCTTAAATTGGAAAATGAGTGGACAAAGTTATACTAAGTTATAATTATCTTTATTTTGCTAAAAGAACAAGAGTAAAGAGTTTTTATGTTTGTTTGTTTGTTTGTTTGTTTGTTTGTTTGTTTGTTTGTTTTGTTATAAAAATATGAAAAATATTTTCTCACTGGAATGTGAGACAACGTAAAATTTTGTAATTAGGGAAGTGAATTGAAGGTTGGATTAGAATTTTGGAGGCCAATTTAGCCCCCGGCCTTAAGTTGAATAGGTTTGGATTGGTTTACATCATCGGTTTCTTATTTTTTATTGTTAATTAGCTTTTGCTATTCTTTTTTTTTTTTTTTACTATGACCAATTTTCCTTTTTTAGCATATCTTGAAAATTACATTTTTTAAAACATTGATAATTTCCTTACCAGTTGTGTCACATACAGTATGTTTGATGGACCATATGAACCAGTGATTCAATGCACTGGAAATGGTTAGGGGAAAACTGAAAATGTGACGCTAGAAATAATGTTGTTTTTCAATTTTCAAAAGTCAATTAACTTGTTAGAAAATGTATTTTATAGTGCAGCGTACAAGTTGTAAAGAATTGTGCAACTTTGCAACTTTATTTGAGTGAAATGTCAAACATCGTGAAACTCACAGGATGGGACTTCCTATTCAATCCTAGGCCAGAAAATGAAAGGAATATACTTCTACAATTATCTATAGAGGGATTATCGATTTCCGCTCTACTGCACATGCTTGATGTTTTTGAATGAAACAACAAAACCAGACGAAAACAGCTGTTTTGATCCGGGATGAACCGGTCTGACAGATGTCTGGCTCCTGAGGCTTGAGACAATGTTTTTCTCGCCATTTTTTCAATCACCTGAATGTAACATTTTGTGAGTCTTGGGGTCGAATCTTATTCACAAATGTTGATTTAGCAGCATATTTTTTGTTTTCACACAGTGATAAACTCTTGTAGTTAGCCGACAATACTACCGTTTCCACTGTTGTGCGGGCAGCGGCTCTTTCTGCAGGTCAGGTGCGTTGCCTGTGTTGATAAACGAAAAATCCCTCTATAAACATACAATGTCAGAAGATACGAACCCACCAACACTGAAATCAAAAACCTACATGCTGTCTTCTTCAAATATTTCCACCTGTTATCTCTTCAAAGTAGCTAGAAAGAACCACATAGGTCGCTATATGACTCTTTGAGATTCAGATTTCCACTTGAACAAGTGTTTCTAAAGCTGTTAATGGACAAAAAAAAAGCCATGGATGTGAAAACCATTGATGTGCTAAAAGCTTTTGTGCGAGTCAGTGATGAGTTAGAAAGATTTAAATATAGACTTCATCTTCCTGCAGTTTGAAAGTTTATCAAAATTGATTTGCATTTGTCTCCGAGTTGATTTCCTAAACAAAAACGGCTATTTTCAGTTTCAGTTACATGACAGGTTTAGACTTGAGAAAACTGAGGCACTCACAGATTATAAAAGATAAAAGCCTTTATTACAACATGGCAAAAAAGGATAAAATAACGCCAACGCGCTTCGGCCGTTCATCAGGGCCCTGATGAAGGCCGAATGCCATGTTGTTATAAAGGCTTTTATGTTTCTTAATTTTTGAGTGCCTCAATTTTCTCAAGTCTAAATTAGCAAAGAGTCTCTACACTGAAGAGCACCAAAAAGACCAAAAAGTAGCACTCTAGCTTTCAAAAATTCTACATGACAGGTTTGTTTATAACACCATTCTATGCATGTATGTACTAATAAGCCGAGATGTGTTGTACCTGCCATAAACTGCCATAATCCTATACAAAAATGAAGAGTATCTCAGTAAAAACAACAGACGGTTTTGAGTCATATCTACTGGCACCACATAACAGCATCAAAAATGTATTACCACTAATTTTTGAGGACTAACTCCCTCTTCTGTGTTTCAGCAAGAGCTTATGATGGTAAAAAGCCATGTCAGTGGAAGAAGGTGAAGTCCTAGCTCCTCCCAGCAGTGCAGCGACAGATCCAGCCTGCTAGAATCTGATTTATCTTCAAAGCAAAAGACTTCAATGGATGGAAAAGATATGCACACGTTAAAACTGGGAAGCATTGATAGACCCGATTAAACAAGAGCATTTATATATAAATTATGTTAAGCTTTTGTTGATTAAACTGTGACTGACGCTCTGTCTCATGAGTATGGTCATCCAGATATTTAGTTCAAAAGACTGTGTTTAGTATGCAACGCAGAAGCAAATGTTAAGCACGTACTGTGATTGATGCTGCTCCAACTTCCCTGGTTTAAGTCCAAAGTTTAGACCAATGATTTCTTGTCAGTTCCTGTTGCAGACAAGAAGCACTTGGGTTTCACATTCAAGAATGTTTTAGCTCCAATCTCAACATTATCTGTGCTGGTCATGTGGCTCTTTCACCCTTTCATTAAGTGTGAGGCAGAACACTTTGGCAGTAAGCAGTCATTCATTGTGGGCGGTTTCCTTTTGGGAAGTTTGAATCAATGTGTTTTTCAAGCAGAAAGAGTGGAGAGTCCATTAGTTTGTGGTTATACAACTTTAAGTACAATTCATCCAGGTTCATGAACCAGAAAATCTAGTAATTAAGTGAGTGAACTAAAGTACATTTTAGGTCAATATGACAGATAATTAGAGCTGCGTTTCGTCATCACACCTTTCAGTTCTGTTCTCATCCAAAAAAAACAGGATTAGTACGAAACATTGAAGTCAGAGGATGTGGGCTGCTATTATCTATGATGATTAAAATGATGACAGTTGGACTCATTTTACTGAGACACATTTAAGATTTTGAGCCAAAATTCACTTGAGTGTTTGGATGTGTTTGTTGTACTAAAAGGAATATTAAAATGTGTTTTCTTACTGTGTGAGAACTAAAATAACTGTTTCCAAATTAAAACTTGATTTGTGTAAAACAATCATTCATATTTTTCTAGCAGCTGATCTAAACCAAAGTCTCAGTTAGAAAATGATACAGCCTTGAGCCTTGTCATAATCATTTCAAACCCTGTGGACGTACAAGTGTGTGGGCTTTACATAGACTACAGACACGACACATGGCCTGGTGAGGAATCCTGCTGTGAGCTTTGATTGAGCGACATGCTCCTGTACGATGATCCTGCCTCATGTAATGATCGGCCTCACAAAGTGACAGATTGAGTGCTCTGAAAGTAGACACATTATCACTGACATTGACCTGCTCACACTATCACTGGCTGCCATCGGTTTACTATAGGTCACTGTTCATCATCTCCTGCAGGGGTCAAGAGCTGCTGTACTTTTCATAGTACACAATCAAAATGATTTTTAATCTAATACACTAATGCATGTCTGTAGTCTACTCAGAGTACATGCTAGAGCATGAAATAACGTGAAGTCAGTTAAAAATGGAAATGAAATGAGAGAAATATTTGTGGGTTGTTGTCTATTTATGTTTTTGTTTTGATCTAAATCTAAACAGAGACAACACATTAGAAATACATTGAGACACCTCAACACAACAGTAATCATTTATTTAAACAGTTTTTTTTTTATCCTCAAATGTGATCTGAAAAAAAAAAATGAATATTGAAGCTAAATGTTGTCTGACATGTTGTCTAATCAAACCAGTTTTACTTATTTTCAGTGAATGTATCGCCTGTGTTTATACCTGTGTCCAAATAATTTTTATATCATAATTAATGTATCAATCTTTTTACTAAGCCATTGTTATGAGCTAATTAGCAGAATCGACAATAAAGCTTTACACCTTTCAGAGGATATTAAATTGAAGATCTTTGTCTCCTGAGAAACAAGGCTCCTCATTTGACAGTCCAGTGTAATGAATGTAAAGTGGAATGGTTGTGTTTTCACTCATCAAAGATGGCCTCCTTTCTACAAGAAAGAGAGCTTTTGTAAAGTATCACAAATGAGACAGGTTCTCAATAGACAAACCACAAAAGAGCTCCTAGGGTCGTCGCTCTAATTGGCTGATTTTTAATGCAGGATACAAGATACATGTGCCCCCATAAATGCATCACAACCCCTCATAACGTGGATGAGAAGGTGAACAAATACTGCATGTATGTGAAACAATGTCAGTGATCAGGACTGAACCAGAAACATTCAGCTAGCATGTAATTTAAGACAACTTTTTCTGGGATTTTTATGAAAAGCAATTATCTACATTTGTAAACAAAGGTAATGTCTGGTGAGGTAGTAGTTTGTTGCTTTTAATATTGTCCCTATGTGTCTTTGCAGCCTCTTGGTTGGAGTTTGCTGTAAGTTATTTTTGTTGTCTGGATGAACTGTGGAACTGTAAATGTTTTTTTATTCATTCATGTTGTTGTTTTTAAATTAATGTTCTGCTTCTGCTTTCCTTTTTTGCATGAGTGCTCATGATTTTCTTATTTTAAGCTAATATTTACATTTAACGCCTGCTCCAAAGATTGTCAAAAAACTCAAAACAAGATAAAATGTTTAACACTTTTGAACTTCTTAGCCCAAAACCCAGAGAACCATGTGTTAAATCTGCGCATTAGTTTTAATACAATGGTAATCACTACAAAAAGAACCTCTGACATTGTTTGCCAAAACTTTAGTCTACGACTTATCATTAGCCACAAGTTAATTAAGTTAGAACCCTCTAACTAGAAGACATTTATCACCGCAAAGAAAACACCATCGCTCACATGACACAAGGAGCAAAACAAGCTCTGATTCTCACTGGAAAGACCGCTGTGCTTGTCTCCACAAACAAACTTCCACACGACTCTCCCAACGACAACTGTGTGATTTACCGCTACTGATCCTTCTGCACCAGCATCAAAGTACTTAAGAGCTTTGACAAACACATAATACGATATTACATCACTTACATCAGCAGTAAAACCACACACCACAAACCTTTCCTCCAGGTAAAACACATCCATATAAACATTTGTGTTGTTGATAATGACATTTGGAGGCAACAAAATGACACCCTGTTGTTGTGGTGTTTGTTATGTTTTATGTTTAAAATGTCACTGGAGTCAAGGGACATGGCATCCTGTTTAACTGTGCACCCAGCAAAATGTCAACGCTGTTTTGTCTGCTAAAAGATCATATTTTATCTTAAATCAACTACTGTGTGTTTTTAGTCTTGTTGAAATATTGTTAAGTCATCAGCATGCTTAGAATTCTATTTTGTTTCATTCACAAAAGCTTGAGTAATCCTTACATTATTGGATGGAAAGTCCTGAGATGTTCATTAAGAGCACAATGCAAACTAAAAATGCAAGCTTTAAAAATGTGTGAATGAAATTAAACTCAACTCCAATTAATCTAATTAAGTTTCAATGACAGTTGAATTAGCCAATCAGGGACAGGCATCGTCTGTCATATAAAAACGAGCATGGCTGCTTATGAGGGAAAAAAAAAAAAAACAGTAGGGGAGACTGAACACAAAGGTCTCAGACTGAAACTTTTTTCAGATTTCTGTCGCTGAGTCAAGAAAAACTATTTTAATGTTAGGTGAGTGAAGTTAGATTTTGTTCTAAATGACAGATGACCTCCATTTGTTCTTGTGTGTCACGAAATAAGCTAATTTGATTGCAAAAGTTATTTTGATAAGAAGCTGAGGGCATTGTGACCCACACTTCATAAAGTATAGGCTTTTAAACTTGTTCACCTTTTGACCTAACACTTATGATCTGGTTGAATACTTAGATTTCTGCTGTAAACTACTATAGTAGAAGTCTTCAAAGTAGTCATCTGGACAGTGTTTCCAAAGATCAAGACGTTTCGACTGTCATCCGAAAGTCATTTTCAATTGAAAATGACTTTCGGATGACTATTTTGAAGACTTCTACTATGGATCACTCCTGGATGAATGAGGGACTACACCATCTTGCTGTAAACTACTGTATGTCAATGTAAAGCGGAATGTACCCAGATGGTCTGAAAGGCTGTAGGCAACACAGTCTCTGAAGAAAACGTAGATATACAACGTAATGTCAAAAATGTATGATGAACACATTTTCACAGCTTTTTTGTTACGGAAAGCCAAAACATAAATAAACCAGTTTTATGGGGGTTTTTTTTGGGGTCTAACTGGTAAGTTTAACTGGGTTAAGTAAAAATTAACCAGTTAAACAGAAAATGTTGCCATGCTTTGGCTTTTCGTAGCATATTTACGTAAAACGTGCTTATCATACGTTTTTGACATTTCGTTGTCTATATCTATGTTTTCTTCTGAGACTGGGCTGGTGTAGTTTAGGTTTTTATATCCAAAGACTTGATTTCTGTGCGTGATTTACTATATTTGCTATAGAAATCTTTACAAACTTTACAATACAGTATGTCTGTATTCACATCCAGTCGCCACGAGTATTGGAATATGGTGTGAATAAATATGATCAGGTCCACATAGCAATTTAAAGTAAACCTGTAATTTCCTACCACCTCTGATGTTAATTCTATGCTAACGTATCATTATTGTATGTTCCTTTCACTGGGAACATTGATTATAATGACCAGACATGAAGAAGACACAAATTAGTATTGTGAGAACTTGGCATTTCAGCCCTATCTTTAGTGTTTCTCTGAATGCATGCCAGCACTTTTTCTGTTGGTTTTATATAATGTACTAAGGAGGAGAGTTGAAATCTTATACATTCTATTGATTTGAACTGGAGTCTGCATTACTCACTCATCACTCTCTCTCTTTTTTGCAGGTTATACAGGTCTGTTTGTGTTTTGTCATCAGTACCAATTTGATTTGGGTACAAGACACTCAAAATTGTCAAAAGACTCAGAAACAGCCCGAGGAGAAACAGTGCCACTGACAAGAACGTGAAGGAGAGATTGAGTGTCACAAAAGGTGACTCATGTGCTCAGCTCCAGGAAAAGAAATCTTGGCTTCTTGCTGCATACGTTACTTAATCTACACACGCCCATGCTGAAGAAATGGTCCAACAATGGGTCACGGATCTGGTTATTTGTGTTATTTTATCTTAACATGACGCACAGAGCATCTTCGTGTTGGTTTGAAGCTCATTGGGTTGCAGTGGATTTTGTTGCAGATCATGTATCTCACCCTCTAGACAAATTGGTATGCATCAAGCAGAGCTCCAGCACCTCTCTGATGCTCGATCCAAGACCCTCCAAAGAGAAAATACTGTCATCACTATACATTAAATGTATTGGTAAACAAACCAATTTAATGTATATCATGAGTCTGCCTAGTTACGAGGATAGACCCACAAACCCCCCAAGAAAATGAATAAAAGAGACCTTTTAATTATAATAATTGCAGTGAGCATTGATTTAATTTCCTGAGGAAAATTAAAATCTGTACTGACAGTACCACAGATAATAAGCAGAGGCTTTAATATCTGGCATTCATTTAAATGGTTGTAATTATGACAGAAATATCTGATTAATAGTGATAATAAAGAAAAAAAAAATGAAGCACAAGCAAAGAGCACAGGCAAAGAGCACAAGCGGTACAGCTTCAAATCCAGAAATAGATTCTCCTCATATAAATGTGGACAAACCAGCAGCTGGCTCGCCCGAGCACAGGAAGAACATGCAAACTCTCTCTCTCACACACACAGACACACACACTCTCATCATAATGAGGCTCACCTGAGCACAGGGAGAACATGCAAACACAACACTCATCATGATGAGGCTCGCCTGAGCACAGGGAGAACATGCAAACTCACAGATACAAATCAAGCACAAGACTAACAGGATTTATGAAGCATCTTTTATGACACTGGGTGTAGATGACCCTGTGATTACCAGCAGTGCTGTGATGTCATAGACGTTTTGAATTATGTACAGGACACTGTTATTTTTGTGTGGCTTTGTATGACACAAGAGTACAGTGCAAATAATAATGCACTCTAAGAGAAACGTAACTGTAGAACACTAACAGTATAATGCAACCAAGGCACATTTAACTCTAGGACACTATGTGCAATATTTTATGGTCCACCAACCAGCAAATAATTAGTGAAAGCAATTAGTCCCACGTGTTTGCGTTAGAAACATGACAGCAATAGAAAGTGGATGAGCAGTGAAGAGAATGCATTTAGTCAAACTACACAATCAAAACAAATGTTTCTACAGTTACAAATAAGGATAATAAAACAAAAACAGAACAGATTATGTTTCAGTCAGAAAACTGGATAAGATGACAATAACAAACTATGTTAATTATATTTTCTAGTCAAAGGGTATTGGCTTAATCAACATGGAAACAATATTATGCCACTTTTACCTGCCGGGTTCTTCAAAACATATAGAAAGTGCTGAAGTGCTAATTTGCATATTAACACACCATTGTATATTTGCACTTCATTCCAGGCTTGTACAAACTGGCTTCAAAGCAGGCGTATGACATCATGGTTAGACAAATAAATTAAGATTTAATTTAAGTAGTGCCAATTTTTCATTTTTTTTTTTTAATCTCTTCGAGATAATACCACCATTCACACATGATCAAAATATAATGTAGGGAGTTTCAATAAAAGTAAAATACTGACATTTTTTGTTCATTTATAGGCTGTTGTCATCATCCATTTGCTTTCTTATCTTTACTTTACCACACCATTAAACACCATAACAATGCTTCATCAGTTAGAAGAGTCTCTCCTCTTGTCTCTGAAGACACAGTTGTCTGAGTGTGTGAATTCCCAGCCTGTTTTAACTTCCTTGTCATTAGTGCTGCCTCTGAAGTGGTCAGCAAAGCTCTTAACGTCTGTCATTATCTTGATTTTGTTGGTGTGAACTTTGTCCCTACCAAGACAGGTAGATGAGCGAGGGAGGGAGGGCGAGAGAGGGAGAGAGGTGTGGCCAAATGTCTCAAACAGGTTTATGACTGCCTCAGAGCTAGTTTCAAACTGCATTATATTTGCATGTCAAAACTGGAACCCACACCCTCTATCTGCAGACTGCTTATCATGTTCAGACACCTCCTTGTCTTTGTTTCTCCCAGATGGCAGACAGCAACTTTCTTATACACAGCCAACATAAAGATGAATAGACTTTCCTAACAAGGACTTTACTGAGATCGAGAGAGAACAAGAGGAGTCTGCCAAAGTCCAAAATCTAAATGTAAGTTGTTACAGCTCTATAATGATGGGGTTAGACTTTGGATGCTACTGCCACATTTTAGAGGAATATGCCAGATAGACTAGATTACAAGCTTAAACACTTCATGGTAGAAAAATTGTGCTACCTCGAAAATACAGAAAACATAACACATGTTCTCTACGTCAGTACTATGTAGCCAGTCAGCTCTAATCTAACAATGTATCTGTGGATCTTAAATAAAAAGCATGGTAAAGACAGAACCGTAACAGTTTCAGGTGTTTACTATGTCATAGTGAAGAAACTGTAACCTGAGAGCAACCATGCTAATTGCTAGGTAAGAATTGCTAGGAAAGGTGTAGCTGGGTTGTGCACGTTACAAACAAAGTGTCTAAAACATCGTAACCATTTGAACTGGCTCAACTTTTACTTTACAGACATTTTTGCACAGACTCAAACTTTAAGCAGAAGTAAACCTGTCATCAGCACAGCCCTATATGAACCACTCTCTCACTATGCTAACTGGTTTGATAGACATGTCAGTTTTCTTTAAGACTGATGTTACAGACAATGACAAGAGAAGGAAGCATGCAGAATTTATGACCTATTCTTTGTCGCCCATAAAAATAGTTCAGCCATGTGATAAGTGAAGATGAGAATTGTATTTGACAGTCAAAACTTCGAAAGGCTGTGAAACTTCATAAATGTATAATAGCTGTAGGTGACATGAAATCTGACCCTTGTTTGACTGTTGTTGATTTCCTATTGCTTTACAAACTGGTTCACCTCCTGGTAACACTCACGTTAATAATGAGTACGTTTTCATGATGTGGCATGTTACATCTGACGTCATATTTTCCAGTGAGTGTATCAATTAGTCACAATACTAACAATTGCAATCTTAATTTTGAAACTAAGGAAACGCTTTCTTGTCATAATTAGAAAACAAACTACATTTTTAAAACAAAAATATAATACTTTCAATAATACAATTCCTGCTTAAATGAGGAGCTATTTTCAATGCTAGTTTTGTTTGATTTTCATTCTGTTGGCAACCCTGTTATGAAAAGTTTGTGATGCAAATAATCTGCTATAGCCGTAACCACAAGCCAAAGCGCTGGAAAGATTTTGTTTGTTAATATACTTTTAAATGATAAAGCTTTTGTAACAGGTTTTCACTTACATTGACAGCATTTCATGGATGCACTGTCTGTAACAAATTATGATTAGCTCTAATAATTTAAAATAGATTTGCCTATAGGACTCTATATAATACTGTACAGTATTTTACGCTCCACTAACCCGCAGCTAATTTGTGGATTTAATTAGACCCATGTGCTTGCCTTTGTTAATTATTTAACAATAATAATATTCTGTACTGCAGCTGTGATCTACCACTGTACAAGTTTTATAGACATGTCTAAGACACAATAAACATAATAAAAGTAATAAATAAAATGAAGTCAAAGTTAAAAGTTATACACACAAACGTTATGCACATTACAAACATTGTACAGGACTTTAAGCAAGTAAAACAAGATTATTTATGTAATTCTTATTGACTCAGATTGTTTGCTTTACAAGTTCATCTCACATTATGCTTTGACATGATTACTGATGGTATCTTTCTTTGTTAAACTACAACACTTTACAAATATCTGTCTGTAAATAATTGCTTTGTGTTCCTCTTGCTTGACAACATCATCATTGATTTCCATTTTCTTTGACAGGCCTGACTGAAAGAACAGGGACACTAATGGATTCTTCAGACTTCTCCTTACTGTCTTCTCTGAGAGGAGAATTTAAAAGTGATGACTACATCCAACCGCACTATAAAGAAGCATATCGGCTGGCTATTGACCATCTATTGAGCGGCGGTCCCCAGAGTTACCGAGAGTTTCTGAAAGGTGAACGCGTGGGGACGTTCCTTTCAGAAGATGAGCTCACTTTCATAACCACACACGCAGAGCGGCACAAAACTCCAACTCAAACAGAAGAAATCAATATTCCAAATCACAACGATGGCCAATCATCCTCTGGGACTTACTGGCCTATGCACTCCGATGTGGACACCCCAGATTTGGATTTAGGATGGCCAGATGTCCGACACGAAAAACATCAAACAAATATAGATCTTCTGTTTCATCCACCACGGCAGAACAATCCCACCATCAAAGAAGTGATTCGAAAACACATTCAGGATGCCAGGCAGGTAATGAAACTGCTCTCAACCTTTTCTGTGTGGGATCTGTTCTGCAAATTGGCTCAGGGAGCACCTCTACTGTCGAGTGGCCCACATGCTCAAATTAGGGAAGCACGGTTTTCACTGCGCAGCTACACTGACTCTTTATCCCCCTAGGCACTGTCAGTGTGTCATGCAATCAGCAAGAGAAGGGTAAAATCTGGTTTTGCAACTTACAGCAGGAACCATACCCTAGCTTGTAACTTATATTGCCATGTTCTTTACAGCTGACACCTTGGAGAAAACTGTTTTTCTAGGTCATTAGGCGCAGTGACAACTTTCAGCTTTACTTGTTAAAACTATGCCTGACAAACCAAAGTTGAAAGTTAGTATAACCTTTCAACTTTCTCTGTAATTACAGCAGAACTGGAGTATTGTAAGTAATTCAAATCTAAGAGCTGCCCTGAGTGCAACTGGACTTTCAGGCTGTCAATATCAAATAACGGAAATTTCCTACTAAAAGAATCACAACATCAAATACAATATTCATCCTCATTTCTGAAAATTTCACAAGTTTTTTTTCACATACAGATGTTGAACTAAGGGTTAGATAAGTTAACAGTCGTTTTTTTTTTGGTTCTCACGTTTTAATTCAGGCAGCATATGCAATCAAAAAGAAGAACGCAATGCAATTGTCCAAGATCATTACAGAATTGGCTCCAGCTGCCTCATGAGCAAATTAAAATATTCTCACAAATCAATGTCTTTAATAGAAAATAAATGAACAGGCATACATCTAAAACGTCTTCTGTTGTCGTTGCAGGTCATTGCTATCGTCATGGATAAGTTCACAGATGTGGATATTTTAAAGAAATGTTGAGGCTCATTACGTGGAGTTGCTGTCTATGTGCTTTTGGATCATTTTAATTTAAAAAGCTTCCTCTCGATGGTGGAAAATCAAGATGTGAGAATCCAACAGCTCAGGGTATGTATCTGTAATAGAAATAAAAATGTGTTTACTCTCCATAGCGTTCAACAATAATAAACATATACTGCCAGAGGTTTAAATTACATGCATTGTTTCCTTTGCGATGCCAGGAATTCTTAAGCCTATGTCTCATTCCATAATCTGGTTTGTCATGCGTAGTACTGGGTGGAGCCTTGTTTTATTTATGTGGGAAAGTAACTTGATGTTAAACACACTATTGTCACTTCAACAGTCCACCTTCTGCTAAGAGATTTTGTATAACATCAAAAAAGAGCTTTTGGCTGATTATGTCTTTCATGTGCTATCTGACAGTGATGGTTTATGTTGTGCTTTTGTCTGCAGAATATGAGAGTGCGCACAGTTAAAGGTCAGGATTACCTCTGTCAATCAGGAGCAAAATTTCATGGTGCAATGGAGCAGAGGTTTCTGTTATTCGACTGCTGTACAGCCTTTTATGGCTCCTACAGGTAAACACACAGTAAACTGACACAGACAAACCTGTTACATAGGAAAACACAGCCTCTTAAAACTAGAAAATAAACTTGTTACTAAAAAGAAATGAAAAGTAAATGAAATAACTTTGACTCTTAAATAGCCAAACAGAGGTGGGCAGAGTAAAGTTATTTGTAAACAATAAGAATCAAGCATAAGTATAAAGCAATGGGACAAGAAATTAGTCACATAAAGCCAGTGAAGAATATTAAACCTTCCACAATTTTAAATGTGTCAATTAACTGCGGGCAATGACATTTTGCAACAATTATTTGTCTCACATTGTAAAAAAGAAAAGACATTTTTGTTTTCACCAGGTGCCGACTGTCTGCTCCCACTGACTGTTGTAAAGTTCTTCATAACATGTTGGAACTTTACGATCTAAATAACTGTAGCAGAGTCACACTTAACCCACAGACATGACATGTTACCCAGAGAACGCCTGCCTGAAGTCACACGGAAAAGCAAATCAGGCAAACATTCAAGTTTTAAATTCTTGTGTTCAGAGGGTTTACGAGTAAAATATCTGTGGAACAAATAATCAGGTGAGAAACAATAAGAGTAACTTTCTGAGCGTAACAAACACTGATTTATAATATGACACTAATCTATTTGGAAGGACAAAGCACAAAAGAAACACATATACAAAATAACACAAAATCATTTTGTCAGATTATGCTTTCATCCTTTAAATCTACTCACAATGACAAGAGCAACACAACATAGTCTACAGTTGCTTCAAACAATATTTACTCCAGCAGGGGATAACAGTATGCTGCTAGAAAAGTATCAGCAGTCTGAGAAGTACAATAAGTCTAAAAAATTACTCAAGTAAACATAAATGAGAGGTCATCGTTATAAAAATCTTCTAAGCATTCTTAAAATTGTGTTGAACTAAAAGTTATATATTTTAAGATTGAAGACAATAAATCTGGGTTCGTTTTGTTAAATTGCAATTATAATTGTGCTTTACTGTATTTTGTTGCAGTTTTGCATGGTCCTTCGAGAAGATCAACCTAGTATGGTGCAGGTAATTACAGGACATTTAGTGAAATCATACGATGAGGAATTTCGAACACTTTACGCGAGGTCAACTGTCCCAGCTAAACTTGCTCCCTCGACTTCTCTCAATGGACTACAAGGAAGACCCATTATACCTAAACCTGTGCCTATTCTTGCCCCCAAGCTGGAAAGAGGTGGACATTTACGGCACACAATGGAAGGAGTGTACAGAAAAAGCTGCGAGAGAACCGTGGGCCTCGCAGAATTACAGGAAAGTCGCTTTGAGGAAGAATCGCTTGGACCTTTAATTGAGAATGGTATTAATGCTCATATATCAGCTGAAATTAACAAAAAACGACACAGCTATGCAGGCGAGAGACAAGACGGATATATCCCTCCCAACCTACGTCCCAGAGGAAGCAACTGGAATGTCTCTGGTGATTCAGGGAAAAACTCAGCATTAGACAATTTCCTGCCGGTTGCACAGATAAGGAGTCAACCCAAACGGCAAATGTATACCAGTAAAGATAAGCTGATCCCTGTGCAGACAATAATGCCAAACCAGGAGAGTAGCAAGGCTTTCATGCGCACGTGGAGGATTGAATCTTACCTCAATAACACTGACACTCCCCTCAGAGAGTCCTGTGATTACTTAGATCAACTTGACCCAGCAGGCAAAGTCAACACCTTCATGCAGGGCAGAATGAGAACCTCTCTTGTCTAAGGTCAACTATACCAGACAGCAGAACTGAGCAATTCATCATTTGGACTAGGCCGCTTATCACCAAACACAGCTATGCAATACTCTTCAATGCAGTGGAGCCCAACAGCAGCTGACAGGATGGGCAAAGAAGAATTTTCTTTTAAACAACAAAGCCTGCAGATGTTAGATGACAATGAAAATTTTAGTCCTGCCCGAAGCCCTCACTATCCTAACTATGCATCGCTTGGTAGACCAAAGGGTCCACACATATTGAACAATCCTGAGATTTTCACAGAAAACTGGCACAAAAGACACAGTGTGGCTGACCCTCGTTCAAATAGCAATTACATCCACGAGGAGCAGTTGTTTGCTCCTTTTGCGAGAATGCAGTTAAAAGGAGCTCAATGGGGATTAATGCGCCCAATGGAGGATACTTGTCAGCTCTGAATGAGGATCAAAGATCAATCTCCCATTACGATGTCAAAAACATAACAGCCCCCAAGAGCCCTGGCAGTCCCATGTGGCAGGAGACGTCATCCAGAGCGGTGTCTGTTCAGCTTTGGATGTCAACACAGAGGATTTGAACAACAAAGGCAGCAATACGAACAAGCAGCGTTTCTTCAAGAAGAGTTCCAAAAAGATCAAATCTTTATTGAACATACAAGACAAGAATGACAGTGTCTCGGGACCTGGGAAGGGATAGCGTTGAATCGGAAGAAAGCACAAACACGTTAACACTAGAAGACGAAATGAGAATTCTTCAAGGAAGAAACCACTCCGTCAAAGCACAAACAGCACAGGCAGGATAACTCAGAACGCCACAGAAATCAGCGAACCGAGGACCCTCTAGCAACTTCAAAGCCACGATTTACAACTGAGGAGCACCAGTACTACCCACAGTCTAGTAATGTAAAATATATCCCTCAGAGACAACTCAGTTCTCCCGAAAGGAGCTCAAAGCTTAGCTACGAGACAGGCAGCTTCAAGAGGGAATACAATGAGCAGAAAAAATACAGCCGATATGAACCTTCCTATGTGAAAATACAGCCTGTGCGTTCTGCGTCTGCATATGGCAGCAAACAGGTTCAGGAGAAACATCTGTCTAAAAGAGAAGCACCTGCTGAACGCCAACAAGCTGCACATGGAAACCAGGAGAATAAGTTTGGAAAATTCATCCAAAGAGTAGGGAACCTAATCAACAAGCACAAATGAATACTGTTGTCATTTGGTAAAGGGTTGTTATTTTATTTTTATGTAAAACATCTGTCACTGTTTACATGTGGACTTGCCTCAACTGTTATTGCATTTTTGCACTGATGTAAATAAGGTCTTATTGTATGTAAAGTTTTAGCTCTTAATTACTCTGGTCTTTCAGATGGATGTGGAGGTTTAAATGTTCCAGTAATGAAAGGTCAATGTCAGGCTCTATTTAGAGGTTAACAGTTGTTACAGGAATATTGTTAAAGTATTGTTGGTGTTTCTCAAACTCACACTAAGAGCTGTTTGGAGTAGTGTATGGTCGTTGCTTAAACCAAACCATGATATGCAATGCAGTGTTTTATCTGTTTACCCTGATAACTTTGACTGTATTATGTCACATTTACATTTAAGTGAAGTGTAAAACGTACAGCAATAGTTACTGTTTTAATGCACATGCACTTTCCTACCCTGCAGGAGAATAAACATTTTGCATTCATAATAAACGTTCAATGCACACTTAGAGTCATTAGAATATTTATAGCTTGGCTGTTAACCAATATCTTACTCTATTTTGCCAGAGTAGTGTACACATTTATATGCACTGCATTATGCCTGTGGTGATCCACTTAGGGATTACTCATGGATTTGTGCTAACAGCCTCCCATCTGCTAATTGATAAGATACATTGCTATGGCTTGAACGACATTTTATTTAAGCCAAATAATGCCAAGAGTTATGTGAAGTTGTGCTCTGTGACATCATTGAAAATGTAGCTTAATAAATGAACATAAAAATACTGAATCCAAAAGATGTTTATTGTTTGTGTTTTATATTTGGCAGCAGTTATCTATGAATTAAAACCTTTGATTGAAGGCATTGACAAATAAAGGCAATGTTTAGGACTACAACACTCTGAATAATCTAGTCACAGAAAATGCCAAAGTTATTTAAATTCTCTTCCCCAAATCTATTTAAAAACAAAAATAAGGTGTTGATGTATAAATGACATGACAGATTCCACAGATCCTAGTCTGTATTGATTTCTTTTTCTTTTTTTTAATTTTTGATTCCATTATTAATTCTACTTAGTGTTTGTTAAAGGGGGGCCACAGTTAGAGTCACTGAATGCTAAGCTCTGTTGTTGAGTAAACTGTGGCAAGACTTACTATAGATGAGTCTAAAGTATTGAAGAGGCACAATTAGACAACAATTTTTTGTACTATCCATCCAGTTTATCCTGAGTCAAAAATAAATCACCAGTTTAACAACAACAACAACAACAACAACCAACAACAACCACCACAACAAGCTGTTTTAAAGCCACTTGTGTGTCTTATTGTTTTCTTGGTTGTTATCATTTGGAAATATCTGGATATAGTTTTGTTTGTTTGTTTATCTGTTTGTTTTAATCGAGGAATACGTATTTGTTTTCTTTTTTCTTCTTCTTCTTTTTTAAATACACAAAATGCCTTTTAAAGGCTACAAACTTAAACAAACAATATGCAGAGGCAAAACAAACTGAATCAAAAATACAATCCAATGCAACGCGAAAGTATTGTAGTATCTGAAATAGTCTGCAGAATTCTTATTTATTCAATTAAAATATTTTTTTCTTATTCCGGTATTTTCCGTATTCTCCAACTAATTATAATTTCAAAGTATTTTTTCCAATACTGCCGGCAGAGCACTTTAAATGTATAAATACATTCTCATGTTTCTTTTCCTTTCTCTCCAGCAGGCTTTCAGGTTCACAGCTCAGACTGAATTCCAGAAGTCTTCAAACAGAGCCATATAATACAATGGTAAACATGCCATTGTCCCTTAACTGTATGAATTAAACATCAGCTTCTTAGCATACAGCCTTGACCAGCAATTTCTATTTGTTGACAGAAGAATATCTTATGGCTAAATCTGATTTACAGTAGCCTATTGTCTTGTCACATCCTTTAATCTTCACTGATGACATTCCTTTGTCCCGCATTAAATAAATGAATGAGTTTATTTAATTTAAATTTAATGTAGGCAATTTACAGCTTAATCACGTTTATATTAAACCTGGAAAATCATCATAAATGATCTCAGTATAAGGCAGCTCTATATCAAATTCAAATGTGTGTGGGCAATTCCTTTCACTCACCCTGCTTAAAGGTGCACTGTGTACCTTTCTGGAAGTGAACAGTTCACTGCAGTTCAACAACAGAAATAGAAAGTTAAAACCATATTTGGAACTGTTTTAATAGCGATAATTCTGTTATTACTTACTGTGAAAAAATATGACTAAAGGAACTTCTAAACCTTGTGAACAAACAGGAGACCCTGCTCAAAGTGAAGATTATTCACTTGTTTCAAAAACATCCAAATTACAAGAGCTTCATTTTTTAGGTCTATATATTGGACAAAAAAGTTGCACAGTTCACCTTGAAGTTTGAATCTGATGTGTGAGGAAACTTTTGGACCCCACTGACTACATGTTTAATCTATGTTAAGGTCTGGAAGATTTGTCTGATCATTCTTCACAAAGAATTGAGAGAATGTAGAAGCTTCATAATAAGTACTGACGGTGCAAATGCGTATTGCAACATTATTCCATTACTACTGTTGGTGAGAAATAATTAGACAAATATTTCAGAAGCTGTATTTTCCTTCATATGTCATGTAATATAATATTACAATACAACATGAGAAAAAACATCACAAAATGTCTCAGTAATTCATAAATAAGATATATTATACAAGAATATGTACAGTTTCTAACATAAGCATGTTGCAGCTCGTTCCATTGCTTTCCCTTTCTTTAAGTGGTGCGTCACTGAAACCTGAAAAGTTCTTTTTATGGTACTTTAAATATAAATGCATTTGCCTTTAAGAACTTACTTATACTGCAAGGCAAAGTATGTTTGATGAGTGTGATTGAGCTGCTCTTATAGAACTATGACATCAGTGATTCTTTCAGCTGCCAAGAGGCAATAATTACATTTCCATATCACAAGTAGGACTGAAAAATGTATATACTGTAAATATCTGGATTATTTTTGGGCAAATCTCTGTGAAAATGTTCAGATGATATCCTGTCACCTCAACGTAAATGTGTTGTAACTTGTCTTCAAATATGTTTAAATTAACAGCCTTAAATATATTTGAGGGTGTTAGAATAGAATTAAATTTAGTTTTTATTTCAAGAACAGAAACATTTTTCTTTTAATTTATTCAAAACTTCAAGCTAGTTTATTTCTTTAATTTTAAGTTAAATTAAAATATTTCATTCTTGTTCCAGCCAATCAAAATCTGCTCAAAACAATTAAAATGACACTTATTCCACCCAAATATTCCCTTTCTTTCTTGTTCTGTAATGCACTTTGAATTACTTAATGTACAAATTCTACCATACATGTCTATTAGAAACTGTACAGCATCACTTATTTCATTTTCAGCATGTTTTTACTGCACAATATACTCGATATAGAATTTTTGCATATCAACACTCACAATTAGGGATGTCAAGATTATCAGGTTAATCGATAATCGTGATTATTCAAGCCACAATATAATTGTAAGAACAAAAGAATAATAATCGTGACCAGCTCAGAAGCTAAATTTTGTATTTCTAGTTAACATTGTAGATACAGGGCTGAGCAAAATATCAGTTCTGTTTTGGCATTGACCAGGTTTATAAGAAAAAAAAAAGGTAAATTTAATTAGCACAGATATTATTTATGATCTAATATCCCAGATAAATAAATGTTGTTTTTATTTTTTATTAGCGTGAAAAGTATATTTGAGATTTTATGAGACTTGTTATGGATACAAAAATTCAAATATTGGAAAAAATCAATTTGCAACACCAGAAAGTTTAATAATGAATATTGTTTTTGGCTTAAAATTAAACAAAATCAGACCATCTCTAATAATGGCCATTTTAAAAGCTAAATTTGGCTTTGCCTCTGTTTATTACAATAAAGAATAGTTTTAATGTTTTACAATAGTAAAACAAACACCTCTAAAGTTTTGTTTTTTAGTCACATTAAGTTTTTATATTCACAAGATCTGATATCAAAAAAGTGGTCACGAACTTGTGGAAAAGTGACGACATGTTAGACAATGAGAATGAAAGAAAATGAAAGATTGATCATGACAACAATAATCGTGAACAATCGCTAAATCGTGATATGTAGTCTCACAATAATTGTAACACTTACATTTGATATCGTGACATCCCTACTCACAATATTATCTAAAATGTGATATATTGCCCCGCTCTAATCACAAGTGTGACCCATGTTGTCAACTCTCTGTTAGACGTCCAAGGTAAGCTCTAATTTTAGCCCAACATGTCTGTAATGGCACAAATATTCTGCCAGTCAAGGTCATTTCATCAATAACGTGCTTGCAATGATAAGTCATTGATTGTTACCCATCAAGTACAGTAGAGACATTTTCTGTAGTCAATAGACATTTTTTGGTTTTATGCCAAGAAAAAAAATACATCAACATCAACATATCAATACTAAGATTTTGCAAAAGTACTGTATGTCCAACGAAAAGCTTTGAGCAAGAACCCCACAAGTAAAGGTTGTTTATCTGACCCAAGTGAAAATACTAAAGTCACATTGGAGTTCACACAAAAACAACAATTTATGCACAAAATGAATATATAAAAAAGCCACCAATGATTCTGTCCCAAATCCTCAACTAAATCACTGCTTTTTGTCCCTGTTTATCATAAAACTTTATAACCTATTTAGTCGACTAATGCAAAGTTTGATCGACTAAGATGACATCGACCTATTAATCGACTAAAGGACTACAATCCTAATACAGTATATATATCAAAAGTTGCCCCCTAACCCCCGCCCATAAACGTAGTTCAAATCTACTAGACCTGACATTTACAAAATAAATACATGACAATATCATATTAAAGAGAAAAAGATGATCTTGTGTTTAGCTTCACTTTCATTTTAAAGGTCTTTGCACTGACCCCTTGTGGCTGGATTTATCCCTGATGGCCATATTTTGCCAACTCTATTTTCAACAGTATCACAACATTCAGCTGTTCAATTGATTGTCCTGAGGTTTCTCTTTCAATTTTTATGTGAGCTACTTCAAAAGAACATTTTGGCCCCTCGGGTTAAATGCTTGTCGATTTGAAGAAAGAATTTGAGATCTTAAGACTTGTGGAAGTTTGTATTAGACAAAACACAAACTTCCACATGTAGCTCTTTAAGCAAACCTCCAAAGACAATATTCAGCATTTTCAGCCCTATTGTTATTATGTTTGTTTTGTTGTGACGAGATAAGCCTGAAATATACAGTATAAGAGCAATAAACAAATACAACTGGAAAGGTAAGAAGTAATTGTCTGTCAATGAAAAGCCAAACCCAGTACAAAGATTACATACTCACTCCACAAGGTCAAAGCAAAAAGACAAGCAAAGCATGTGTATCAAAAGATCACAGAAACTGACATGCCTGCTGTTAAATTAATCATACACAGATAAGGCATAATATAACATTTTGACCACTAAGAGCTATCTGTGATCAGTGTTAGCGGCTCCTCTTACAAGCAGTGCAGTTGAGGTGCTTTGAAGTTAATGTCAGTCTACTGTTCATTTCAAAACCTTTCTATTGTCAATCTCAAGCTTTCCAGAATCAGAAAAAGGTTTATTATTGTCAGTGAACAGAATTCACAAACTAGAACATGAACAAGACCAAGACCACTCTGAAAGGGCAGAATGAACTTGCGTTTATTACTGTTTAGGTCAAGCTGTGTTTTGTTTCATTTAAGTTTAACACACAAATCGAACATTTCTGGGTTGTGTTTGTGTCTTGAGCTGAAAAATACTGCTCCACATTGTGACGTTTCATGCAGTGAAACATTTAAGACAATCTCAAATGAACAAGCATCAAAACAAAAATGATCAGCAGTGTGTTGTTGAGTACAATTGTGAATAAAACAGGCTGATCGCTTTCAAACCTCCACTTCACGACATCACAGGGTGGAATGGAGGATTTAAAGCTTGGAAGGTGGACAGCCTATAATGTAGGGTTGCTTAAACATGTGACTGAAACAAAAATACAACGCTGGCTATGTTTTTTGTTAAAGTAGAAACATGGCTAAAAGCTAAAAGGAGTTGGTTTTGTGTGATACCAAGCCTTTTCTCAGCTTTGATGACAACATATTCCCTGGCTGCCACTCAGTTCAGCTGTCAGCAGCTGTAATGTTAGGTCTGATCACATCACATGGAAATGTTTGTGTTTATGGACCGCTTTTGAGATGAATACATGCATACGCATATATAAATAATTCTACTGGAATAAAAAATGAAAATACTTGGATAAGGTTGAATCATGACAGACAGTCTTAGTGATGCAAAGTGTTAAACTTAAGTGGTCCACATTAAGGCGACCTCACAATCTGTCACCAAAGCTCCCACAAGCCAAAACTGTCAAAATCACTGACAGACACAAATTATAGTGAGTAAAAATGCAAATCAAATATGGAAATGCAGCTTAAAGGATCACACCTGAAAATCCCTTTTGGGTTCAAAGACAGGAACATGCGTGATACTGCACAAATTGATTAACCTATCAATAAATAATGAAAAAAAAAAAACAGAGGTGGACTTTGGCTTTAGAAATATGTGAAATCCTACATTTCTGCATAATAGTGTTTTGTAGGTGCTAAAACACAATTTGTGCAGTTCATTTTACCGGTTCATTGGCAGAGGTCTATATTTTTTGTTAACCCCAATCTCAAAACATTGATTTACCTTTTTTAAACAGTGTCCTTGCACACTTGTGTACGCAGATTTATTTAATCTGTTGCTCCATTTGTGTAAAACATTCAAGGCAGTGTGGCTTCATTAATCAGTCTCTGTGATTCAAAAACTATTTAGCTATTGACTGAAGGACTGAATAGAAAGTCTTCAGCGATGTCTTTACACAACAGGAAATTAAACACGTTGGCTTCAAAAAGGTTAAACCCATTTATAGTAGTGAATGTTTGATGGTGCTATTGTGTCCTCGAGAAGTCATATCATCATATTTGTATGCCACCCTCAAAGATTATAGTAACAATTTGCGAGCACTCTGCTTTTTGGACTTTGGTGATTGGTCTGTTCAGAAAAAGGACAATGCTGTTGTGACTCCATCTGAATAATAAAAGACATAACTGAAACATTGAATACTTTTCCCATCATTTGTTCATTTAAATTGAACAAAAGCGCACATCCATTCAGAATATCACATTTTCTGCAGCTGCACATGTTAATTATAAAAAGCTTCAGTTTTTAAGGCATCTGTAAAATAGGAAGGCACCAAGACAAAACAAATGGAAAAGCTGAATGCATTATTTTTTATCTCATTTTTAATAAACGCACATTTGTATTCTTTCAATTAAATTTTAGAGTGTTCTTGCTTCTTTCACATGCTCTCAACAGCTTTTGATTCTTAAAAAACTCAAATAATTTCCTGTTTGTAGTACTGACACAAAGAATGCTTTTGGTGTATCTAATGTCCTGTAGCAGTCACATAATGTCGCATACATACATTTACCTGGAGCACATAGTAAATCAGTATTGTCAAAGTGGATTTTAAAGGAGATGTGCAGTATGTTTGAAACTTGGCATTTTTTTTTTTTTTTTTTTTTTTTTTAACATTATGGTTGCTACAGAACATTATTCACTGATGTCATGAGGCCAGATGGAGGACATTTTTTTTAGTAACCTACGTATAGTGGCCAGGAGACAACATGAATGAAGATTATTACCTCTGTGTCATATGTGCTGCTCATGCCATGTCAGGAAGTATAATCATAAACATCATCAAAACAGACAACATAGTGTAACGGGTTGAACCTTGGGGCGGCGCTGCACCTTCTCAGCTTGACAGGGGTTAAGACATGTTTTAATAAGACATTTGTGTGGGTAGATGGCCGTGCTGTTTTAGGATCATCCTGTGGCAGAGGAGCTGTGTGTGGGGCTCACGATGCACAGGTATTTTAGATTTTTTAATAAACAATTAAATTCTATAAAAATGTATAAGAGTGTGTTTTGATTATTTGTATTTTTTGTTTGCAGTGATGGTCAATTGCTACCTGCTGTCCTTGTTAGGTTTATTTTTAGCTTTGGGTTAGTCCGCCCTGGGTTCTAGCCTGGGGAACAATTGTGAAGGGCGGGCTAATCCCATTATTCTTTATTGTTTTTGTCTTTTTATATTTATGTTTTGGTCACTTCCCTGCAAATACTAAACCACCAATTTGGCCTACATTACTACCTGGTTGCTTGAAGGACAGTGTAACCTGAGGTGTTTTTTGTAGTGTGTATTCCTACCTGATTGCAGTGTATTGGTGTGGGTTTTGCGGGTTGTCCGCTGTACACGTTTGTTCCAGGTCAGTGTGTATACATTTTGGTTTACTAGTAATCTTGTAAAAGGGAAACCCATCTTATAGCCTACATGTCAAATAAATAACGGTATATTTTCCTTGTGACTGATCGGCTCTGTATTGTAACAATAGAAAAAAAAATAGGCAAAAAGCTAAGAAAGATTATATACGTGTACTGTATGTTCACTGAAAAGTGTGTTTTTCCCATTTAGTAATAAACTGTGACCAGATTGGTAATTTATATTTTGTTAATTGAAAGACACAACATTGCAGTAAATTCATGATCTGGACAACTGACAATCCCCACCTAGGGGTGTAACGGTATGGCATGGTCGTAGTGAATCGTTTCGGCAGAGCACGTTCGATTAGATGCACGTGTGTACCGTTTTAATTAATACTATTGTTATGTAGGCCTAAATAAATGTGATTGGGCGACACGGTGGCGCAGCGGTGGCATTGGAAAAAAAAAAGTTTATATTGAAAAACTCAAAGTGACTGAAATTTATTGTTTTGTCACTGTAATTAAAAAAATAATAATTGAAGAAAAAAACATAAAACATTTTTTAAAGATTGTAAATTAATTGAATGAAAATAATTTTGAATATAAAAATTTCAATGCCAACATTTTATTTTTTGGTTACGAAATTATTTTCAATGCCAAGGATCCGCTGGCATCGTTCTGGCTCCATACCCAGGGCCTTTCTATGTGGAGTTTGCATGTTCTCCCCGTGTCTGCGTAGGTTTCCTCCGGGTACTGTAGGAAAGCCAAGCAGTCAGATGCGCCCTCTAGTGTCAAGTTCTGTTGTTGCACTTGTTTTGTTAACCCAGTAATGGCGACCGCACGTTCGAGTGAGACGTTGCAGGCCAATTAAGGACAAATACACGTTTTTCCTCTGTTTTTGTTGTGCGTGACTGAATCTAAAGTAAGTGTTATCTTAAGTTATTATGTGGGGACCAATATATTTGTTACTTAATTTGTTTATTTGACCATTGGCACCTTGAGTTTCTGTTAGCTCATTTAAGCTATTGTTAGCATACTAGCGTGACTCATTACCAACTGTCTAGTTGTCCTTCATATTGGGTTTTATCATGTTTGTACAGTATTGTGTTATGTTGTGTTAAGTAGATAAGCATCTATAGGGCTGTTTATCAATGCAATAGTCATATATTTGAGCAGTTTCTTTGTAGTTTGTAAACAATTTGGAATATTCTAATGATTATTTGCATATTATTTTGCTCTTTAGCCAATCTTTCTGTATAGTATTTACATTAGTGCATTAGTTTTACATTCTATATATGCTGGAATAGAAGTGAAGTGTAGTGAAAGTACAGCTATTCATTGTATTTTTTTTCATTCATTCATTCATTCATTCATTTTCTACTGCTTAATCCCATTAGGGGTCGCGGGTGACTGGAGCCTATCCCAGTAACTGTGGGCCTTAGGCGGGGAAACACCCTGGACAGTGGCCAACTCATCGCAGGGTTAGACAGACAATCATTCACTCTCTCAGTCATTCTCTAAGGGAAATTTACAGTGATGCCCAATTAACCTAAACATGCATGTTTTTGGAGGTGGGAGGAAACCGGAGTACCCGGAGAAAACCCACGGTGACACGGGGAGAACATGCAAACACCCAGAGAGATCGTGAGATGTTGATATGGTCCGACCCGGGAGTCGAACCCACGATCTCCTTATTGGGAAGCCAGAGCTCTAACCACTTGCACCCCAATTGTATTTTATTTTTCTTTATTTCAGACCATACACACAGAGAAAATTACAAATGTTATAGAGCCTGCAATCAATAAATGCCTCATATTCATCCCTTTTCTGGAGCCTGATTCTCTGATAGGAATCTATTTCCATACTGCTGCCGCCTCAACCAGTTAAATTATCCATAGCGGGCCGGTTACATCTTGCGTCTCCGCTTCAAATGGTCCTTCGAGCCGGATGAGAGCAACCCATCATACAGTATGGATCAAGCAGCTGCAGATATCCCAGAACCCCAGGAAAGGCCTCAGAGAGAACGTCGTCTCCCTCAGCATCTACAAGACTATGAAGTTGGATATACCCCACAAAAGCTCCATCCCAAACCCGCTTCTCAGAGCTCCAGCTCACGCTCCAGCAGCAAACACAGAAGCCAATCTGGGAGATCGAGTAGGAGTGCATTCAGCTGTATCACTAGATCGAGTAGGGGTTACTTCCCGGCGGAGTTCGACAGCAGGCAGACTGCTCTTCTGGAAGAAGGGATGAGGCAGATAGAGCTTGATGATCTTAAACAGCAGTTAGCTGAGGATACTAAGGCCGACTTGAAGTACCAACGCCTGCAGATCCAAGCTAAAGAGGCTCAGCGTGCACAGGAAGAAGCACTACTTGCCAAAGAAGCATTAAACAAACAACTGGACAGGAATCGTCGGCTACAGGAAGCAGAGACAAAGTTAAAGATGGCTCAGCTGGTCACCTCAGTCCTGCCACAGACGTGGAGAGCGCTTCTCCAGAGTTCCCCCCTCTCCCGGGAGCTACCTTCAGCCACCTCCACCATCAAACGCCAGGCTAACTCGCCAGTGATTGTCCAACCAGCCGTTGGTGTACGTCAATCGGCTGCCGTGCCTGCCTTGTCTGCACCATATGCCACTGTGCCAACGCCAGTACCAAGACTTGTCATGCCTCCCCCACCTAGCACCTTTGTTTCTCAAAACCTTCCTCAAGCTATGCCGCAGTTACAAGATGCGACTCCCTTTGTTCCCAGGGTGAGTGTTAATGTACCAACAACACAGTCTCACTCCACTTTGCAACTTGCACCACCCCCTGCTGCAGTTATGGCTCCCTATGCTAATGTAGTACCTCCGGTGACTCCTGCCTTGTCTGCACCTATGTTTGGCCAGCCATCAGACACACCTGCAATGCAGACATTGCCCACACAGGTTCCACCAGCAGTAGCATTTTCACAGCCATTCCAGCCAGCTCCTCAACCCACTGCTTTACCGCTTCCAGGAGCTGATCTGCTAGTTGCTTCAGCTTACGGGATTCCGAGGCCTACACTGCCTTACTTTGAGAGTGGACGTGAGAGTGACTTTGCTTTATTAAAGATGGCACTTGACAACCTGCTAAGTACTCACACGCACCTCAGTGAACAGTACAAGTATCAGGTATTGCTCGGCCAGCTCAGCACGCTAGCGCATTGCAACTAGCTAAAGCATACATGTATCACTACTAGGGATGTCAAGATTAACCGTTTTTCAATAATTGTGAATATTTTCCCCCACGGTAGGTTATTTGTGGAATTTTTACAACTCACGGTATACCGCAAACACGCCTTACGTCTTCTGTGACGTGACTGCCGTGCCGTGCACGGGCAGCGTGAGGCGGAGAACAGCGTGTGTCGTCAACTCACCGCTAGTTGAAAGGCTGCTGAAGTTAGCGCTTCAGGAGTTGTATCCATCCAAAATATCAAGTCGAGGGTTGTTTTTAGATGACCAGGCTTTGTGCGGGCTGAAGAGTGTCCAAGATGCAAGACGTGCCATTGAAAAGTAGCCGCTAA
Source organism: Mugilogobius chulae (assembly GCA_038363315.1). NCBI lineage: Eukaryota > Metazoa > Chordata > Actinopteri > Gobiiformes > Gobiidae > Mugilogobius > Mugilogobius chulae. The sequence goes on along the minus strand of CM076398.1, from coordinate 49,282,380 downwards.
AAGCGCTAACACATCCAACATGGTCTAGCATCTTCGATACGATCGTCCCTCGCTGTTCGTCCAAGTAAAGGTAAAGAAACAAAGTAAATCCTTTAAACGAAGCGCTCCAGAGAGTGACGCGCAGCTCACGGCAAAAGTAACCGCGTATTTATGCTTCATTTGACATAAACTCCGACCTGAAAGTAAAACGAAAGCAGAGACGCGTCCAGGCGATCACGTGATGACACGCTGGGAAAACAAAACGTGTGAATGACGTCGCCTTCGTGAGTCACGTGACAGATATAACACATAATAATATTATTAGTAATCGATCTCTCCTTGTAAGTATAAGGAGAATATTAAAGCAATCATTAAAGGGACAATAATGTTTTTTTAATGCTTGAATGATAATTGTTTAAAACATTAAAGGTATTCAAAGATAATTAAAATAATTGCATTTATTGTTTTTAATCAAACCTACATCATATTTATGTAATACAATCAGTGTATTGTCACTGGTCAGCAAATCAAATGCCAATAAATTTAGATTTAAAAAATATATGTATATAATGTATTTATTTTTTCTTTATGCCGATAATCGTGAATAATCGCAAAATCGTGATTTTTCCTTTTGCTATAATCGTGATTCTAAAATTTGATATCGTGACTACCCTAATCACTACCAGCCATATACTAGTGCACTGCAAGCCCTTCAAGACAAGTATGGCCAACCTCGGCAGCTCGTCCAATCAGAGCTGGGTGCCATATTGAGCATGCCGGCTTTCAAGACAGGAGATGCCACCTCCTTTGACACCTTTGCATTAGCAGTGCAGTCATTAGTTGGAATGCTAAGGACGCTCGAGGGACAGAACGGTTATGAGTTGATGTGTGGCTCACATGTTGACCGCCTGCTGAGCAAGATGCCGCCGCACCTCCGTGACAGCTTCGTTGAATACTGCCTGACCCGTGGTGTTCTGCAGACAGGTACGGACAGAACGTACACTCTTCCTAACTTGCGTATTGGTTGCAGATTAAGTCCCAAGCCAAACGGATCTAGACTTCGTGCAGCTTCACTGTTCACCCTTGAACCTCCAAGCCTATGAAAAGTCACAAGAGTGCAACGCCTAGAGACAAGATCACACCAGTGTTGCTGACTGTGAATGAGAAATCTCCAACCGCTACTTCGGCTCCACCCAAAGCTCAATCCAACTCCAAGCCCAAGCCTTATTGCCCTCGGTGTGAAAACACAGATCATTCCTCAACTGCTGTAATGAGTTCAAAGCACTTAGCACCAACGAGATAATCCAGTGGATTAAGGATGGCAAACGATGTTGGAGATGCGGTCGGAAGCATGCAGTAGAGGCCTGCACTCTCAAGCGCCCTTGTAAAGTCTGCAAGGAAACACACCTCACCATTCTTCATGACTCTGTTCAGGCCACTTCTGGTGCTGTTCTTATGGTCAACGTTCCTTCTACTCAGATCTACTTTGACCGTCCTAACCGCTCTCAGAGAGTCATGTTAAAGGTAGTGAGTGTCCTAGTCCACAACGGCGACAAAACAATGCAAGTCCATGCACTTCTGGACGATGGTTCGGAGAGGACCGTCATTCTCCCTTCCGTAGTGACACAGCTTAACCTAAAAGGTGAACCGGAAACCCTTGCTCTGCGAACAGTGCATCAAGATGTTCAACACCTTGCTGGGTCATCAGTTTCATTTGACATTTCACCCCTAGACAAGCCTGCTGAAAGGTAACACATACGCAACGCCTTCTCAGCCAAAGAACTCAGTCTCGCTGAAGTATCATACCCCGTACACCTTGCCACAGTTGATGATCACCGCCTTGTACTTGTTCGTAATGTAGAACGCTTATGGCAACTCGATGTTCTGCCCCAGAGTGAGAAGGTGCACACCCGGTCCAAACAGGATCAACAAGCATACGATCTGCTGCAGTCTGCTACTACCAGAGTTGATGTGCAAGGAGTGCTACGTTATGCTACTCCGTTGCTCCGCCGCACCCTAGTAGTCAAACTTCATGCCTCCAAGGAAGTTGTGTTGACAAACCTACGCAACACAGAACGCAGACTGGCTAAAGATCCCAAGAAAGCTGACTCCTATTGTGCAGAGATCAGAAAACTTGAAGAGGCAGGCTACGTGGCTCGGATTACACCCAGACAAGCAGAACAGTCCGGAGAGTCATGGTTTCTTCCGCACCATATGGTAAGCCACAATAGTAAAGACAGGATAGTCTTTAACTGTTCTTTCCAGTACCAGGGACAGTGCCTGAATGACCAGCTACTGCCAGGGCCAACTCTTGGACCGTCTCTTCTTGGTGTCCTACTCAGATTTCG